>VZTE01006245.1:165624-212582 GCA_013397775.1 Eulacestoma nigropectus | reverse complement strand
GCTGTAATAACAGAGATGTGAAAAGTGAAGTGGAGCAGCCACTAATTGCAGACATAACTGTCCATTTCTGTCAGTCCTGTTCTTTGGGGGGACTTATTGTTCACATAAACTTGTAAGTTGTTTCCATTGGCTTCCTGCAAGTTTGGATCAGATCCGTTGTCAGGGGCTAAAACTCCCCTGATTTACTCAAGCTTGCAGATTAGTAGAGTGAAGGATTCTGCTTGCCATGGAAGAGTAGAGAAGCATAAGCCATAAGCAAACTCTATTTGCAGCAGGAGGACCTAGGAGCAGCCTGCACCACCAAAATGAGCCACAATGATTCTATTAAGACAAATATGTCCCCCTCCTCTGGGGAGGAAACCATGCTAGATCTGAAAAAGCCTTCCAGCAATAGCTATTCTGTAGTGTTCTTGCAAAACCTCTGCTGTAAAGTAGAGGAGAACCAAAGAGAATACTATAAAGGAGCTGGCTTGAAATGAGTGGAAAAACCCCCTGACAATTGGATGATTGGTTAAAATTAGCCCCACTACACAAAAGCAACTGTTCTGGTCAAACCCATGAGAATGAAGCTCTAACACTGAAGAATAAAAACAGAGAGACAGGTTGAGAACACAGATTTTACATAGCTCCACAGATCAAAACCATCAACTATTGCTTAGAATAACAGCCAAAATTACTAGGAAGGGATTTTAAAGAAATAGGCACTGGAGAGGCCTACAGGAAGACAAAAGAAAGACTCAGATTCTCAACTACAGGGTGAGGACAAAAAAAACCGAAAAAGACAAGATGAACTTTTCCAGAACACGTCAGGAAAATCCTGTAAGATAGAGTCTTTGCAGCTAAAAGCCCTGACAGGAAATGGAAGTTTGGGGACTAATTGAAATTGATGAAAATTAAGCTAAAATTGATGAGTTCTGTTTCTACTCTTTCAATAACTGACAAAATGAATGTCTCCATTTTCCCACCTGTAACACATGAGGCCTAATCAGTCCTCTGTCAACAGTGACGCAGTCCAGTATTAGATATTGTTCGAAACTGCTGTGAGAGCCTTGTATGCCAAGTGTTATATGGATTGTACTGGACTTATTTCTGGGGCTGCTGCTTCCAGAGACGAATCTATGAATGGATGGGGCAGCCCAGCAGAGTGACCTCCTGACATTGTTCCAGGTCCATACTCTTAACCTCACTTTTGCGAGCAGTACCTCCTAAAAGTAAATCACTGTTTTCCTCTGCCCTTAACAGACATTTCTAGAATTGCCTTCTCCACAGGCTCTTCTGTAAGAAAGCACCAACTCCCTACTTTTTCTGCCCTCCATATATTCTCTCTGCTCCTTCTTTTTCCACAGCCTGATCAGGGACTGGGACTGGCCTATTGTCTTTCAAGCTTATGTGGATTTTTGTTTTCCCCCCTCACACAGTGGACTCTCATTGTTAATATGTGAGTTATATGATTACCCACAGCTGGAAATTCATTTCTGTAACCATATAGCTATTTCCTGTATTTTTAGAAATGGCTTTTTCCAGCCCCTCTTACATCTAGTCCCAGTAGTACTGGTTTTAAATAGAAGCTTATATTTATCTACAATGTACTAAGCCCTGGCATCCCCCAAGGGACCTAAGAATCATTCCCCATCTCACATACATGACAGGTCTACAGAGACTGGTTTGTGATGGTGAGAGGGACCTACAGCTTGAGCATTGCTCTTCTGTGAATGGGCATCGCAAGTATCTTTTTTCTCTCGGGGCACAAAATCAACCTGCAACCTACAGCCTGTGCTTAGACATTCCACTCAGTTGCTCTCTAAAGGGGACTGCAAAGTGGTTGCTTGTCAAAAGCATGTCAAGGCACACTGAGTGCTGCACAAGATAGGAAGTTCATTTGCTGTTTTTACAGCTATCAGCAGCATTTTCTTCTGATTTCACTCAGAAGAGCTCTTCCAGGTGTCCTGCCATGAGTCTATAGGGGAGAAACAAAGGGATTTGGGGAAGGTGAGGATACACTGCTGCATTTGGTCTTAAAGACCAGAAGGAAACAGTGATATTGAGTGCTAAGACAAAGGCAAGATCTAATGCAACAAAGGCCAAGAGAGTAGATCCCGGGCTGCACTGGATGTTTGTCTGTTATCAGAAATGCTGTGTGATAGAAGTTGAACATGCTACCAGCACACGACTTCCAACCCCTGCAGGCTGCTGCAGCACCTCCAAGGTGTGCATATATCAGCAGGAGGAAAAACCAGTGTATTGTCCAAGTATACTTTTTAAAAAGAAGTGTGACTGTGAATAGTGTGCATAAATGTTCTATGGGGTTTGTGAAAGGTTCCCTTGTCCTGCACATGGGCCATTCAAGAGGAGCAGTGCATGACACAGGACGATGTAACGATCAAGCCTGTAACTTTTGTCCCTCTTCCATTTGCCCAAGATAGTGGAGATGACAATGACATCTATCAGTGATTCTTATTTCTCCTTCCTCCTACTCCATTAAAGTTGGCTCCAACCAGGTACAATAATATTATGTGTGTAAAGGCCTGACAAAATTGTCACTGCAAACAGAAATATCTAGCAGAAGGCCTGATGGGTTTTGACAAAAGTATATCTGAAACAGAGCCAACTAAGAAAAGGACTCAGTGGTCTGATGGCCAAAAGAATATTGCCCTTTTTAGTGCTGTTAATTTGAGATCACATCATTGACTTGTCTCAATACTGTAACTCCAAAAACTTTCAATAACTTCAAAGGAAAATGAAAGGTGTGAAGCAAACCCAAAATGCCTCCTCGCTGGACTGCAGCAGGTGTGCTCCCTGCTACCTACCACCTGCCACTCAAGAAACCAACCAAAACACAGGGCCCAGCTTCTCCTGAACTTGGGCAAATTCTGAGGTGACATCTAAAGATTATGATGACCCTTTCAGAAAATCCTGAGGCACCACCAGCCCAACTGGAAAGTCTCCACAGTGCACTGCTGCCTGAATGCATTAGCTTGGAATCAGGCACGTCAAAGGCACACTTGTGACTTTGTGAAACCCAGTTGTGGTGCTCCTGGAGCCAATATTGGTTCATATTGTGGGAGACATCTGCCTCTCTGCCCCACACCCTGAGCTCCTCTCATGCTGTGGGGATGCTGCGCAGGACTCCCTTTGTACAGAGATGAGTTGTTATAAAGCTGAGAGATCACATCCTGATCATCTGACTTCTGCTATGGGATCTTTTCTTTTAGGCCTCTGTTACAAAGACATATAACATGAAAAGGCTCAATTTTCCACAAAGAAATATTTTGCTGTATGAGTGTTCCTGTGAAGACATCATTTCATGACTGCCCTGGTTCAGTTTAGAGAATGCGTGCAGGGAGGAGGGGTTAAAAATACTTAAGAGGAAAGTTTCTCCAGAACTACTCCCTGTTGAGTACACAGGGGGGATAAGCTTTGACAGTTTAGTTTTAAACAAGAGATAACATCAAATAGGCCCATGGGACTGGTTCCAATTATCAACCCAAACAAAAAGAACAGCTGCACCCAAAAAGGCCTGTGCTTACAGTCGTATTTCATTTTAACCACAGTACAAAGGAAAAGTCTCATGATATACAAGGCTTTTGGGTTTTCTTTTTAATTCCACAACGTATTTAGTAAGCCACCACATCATATGGTATAGAGATGCACAGTCAATTAAGCAGGCATTTCATTAACATTGCTTTTATACTCGCATCAGAATGTCTTAGGTTAATCAAACCATTACGTTAGAAGGGAATGCTACAAAAAGGAAATAACTGACAACTCTACCTACAAAAGCCATGACTTGATATGGATATTGTTCCTGGTTGCCTGTCAAGGTAAAGTATCTTGGGATTGCATTTCCTTGGAGTTTTCACAATGATAATGAGAACAATTATATTTCTCCATCTGGAATCCATTAAATATGATTAAGATTGCTGACTTTCCTATCCTTATTACTATCTGGATTAGCTAACCCCATTACAAAGACCATGCTCCCAAAGCTCACTTGCAAATATTGTTATGTGATTTCCTGTCATCCAACCAGAGTGTCTTTCTCCTTCTCTCTCCCTCTCTCTCATCTTTCTGTTCATGTACCGTTTCACAAACTCTTTTTCCCTTGTCTCAATTATAAGAACCTTAATAGGTTCAAACTCCCAGATGACCTGCATTTGCAGGTGTTTAAGCGGGGGAAGATCAGCTGCCCTATGTGGTAATGACTCTTGCTTGCCTCAATCAAGCAAATGGGTCTGGCCTGTAACTTGCAGGTGCTACAGGAGGGAAATTTAAACATCCTGACCATTTATTTCATGCAGAATATGTAAAGATTAAGCAAGGACTATTAAGAAAAATGTTATTATAGAGAAGGAAGAAGACAGACGTTTTTGTACTATAATCTTAATAAGTAATCTTCGCAATTCAGAAAGCTGAATTATTGGCTTAAGGCTTCCCAAAGTCTCTGGTTTTCATTCTGTGCTCATTTGCACTGTTAGTAAATGCAGAACAATTCCACTTGTTTTCATTGAAGTTGCTCCAAATTTATACCAGTATAATAAAGATCAGAAGGTATCCTTATTTACCTGAGGGCTTCCTTATTAAATTTCATTAAGGAGTCTGTTAAAAGCAGAAATGTTATTGGGTAAGGGTCAATTCACAGTGTTTTGGCCCTGTATATCTCAATGTTTGCGTGTCTTCAGCCGCAAAGTTTAATGCGGCTCTTTGTAAATTACAGTATCAGTAATAGCAATAAGAAACACCAGAACTGTGTACTCACCTTTACTCCTTGACACCAGACACGTGTCTTTGGGTCAGAGCCGCAAGGGTTTACTGCAGGGCTCTAGATGAAGTTATTTCAGGAGATGGTTACTTCACCGGTGCTCATGGTTCCATTTTTCCTCAATTACTTCTTCTGCTGTACATCAGTGCTCATCTACCGAATTGGGCATTAATTTAGGGGTTTGTTGATACATTATAGCTTTGCACAGCCAGCTCAGAACTTTCAAACTGTTTGCTTTGTGCTTTGATTATGCATTCATTTTGACTTGAAAAAGGATTATATAATAATCAGCAGCATTTCAACAGAAGCCAGTTGTAGCTGTTTCTATCTGTAATGATTGTTTAATGACTATTTAAGATGTGCTGCCTGGGGTTGTCTAATCAGCCAATTTTTATTAGCTTTCAGTGGATGAATAAAGTAATACCTAATCAGTAGTAAAACTTCAGTATTGAGCAAGGTAAAGTTTCATGTAGGAAAAGCACAAAGGTCAAAAAAAGTATTAATTTCATCGAATCATGGAATAATTTGTGTTGGAAGGGACTTTTAAGTTCATTTAGTTCCAGTTCCCCTGCTGTGGACAGGTACACCTTCTACTAGACCTACACCTTCTACTAGACCAAATTGCTCAAGGTCCTGTCCAACCTGTCCTTGAACACTTTCAGGATGGAACATCCACAACTTCTCTGGGCAACCTGTGCCAGGGCCTCACCACCCTCACAGGGAAGAGTTTCTTCCTAAAATCTAATCTAAGTCTACCTTCTTTCAGTTTAAAGACATCACCCCTTGTGTGCTTCCATCATTAATTATTATGGTGGGCAGTTATAAGGCAGCTACTGTCATGACATCCAGGAAAAATGTACATCAGAACAAATAATGTTTTCCTGGCTTACATTTTCTTAACTAAACTGTAGAAGCTGGGTTTGACATCAAACTTCTCAAAGTCAACAGAAAACTGCCTTGGTGAGTCCACTGCCTTTGGGTCAGGCTCATGGTGAAAATGGTTGTTCACACCTTGCTAACCTTGAATCCATTTCAGCTGCTCTCTCACAATCACTTTCAATTCTTTTTCTTGCAGCTGCATTCTGGAAATAATGCCTTCTTCAAATATGGGGAAGTACAACTGTGAAGGGAATTTGGGAACCACATGTCTTAGGGAAGCATGCTAGGTGATCTAAAAAAAAAACGTACACGTTTCTCCCATTTTTTCTCCGAGAAGTCAGATACTTTTAATTACTGCAGTCTAGTCAGCAGCTGAACACCAGCAAATGTACGTGTTGTTTGTCCACTGCTGTGTGGTGCTTGCTTAAAACTCGCTGCAAGAGGTTTACACTGACTCACTGCCTCGTGTTTGGGCTGTGGGCATACATGTGCCACTTCCCACAGCTCAGCTGACATACAGTGGTTCATTAAGCCACGGTAACATGATCATGTTTTAAGAACCCTAATTGTCATAACTGTGGCTATCACTAATTTGCTGTGGTTGCACTGAAATCTACCAAGTATCACCAGTATGAAATCTTCATTAAAAAGTAAAAGCTTTTTACTAACATCTCCTCTTCTACCCAAATTAAATATCCCAGTTGCTCAGTAACTCATTTCCAAGTGCCAGCAACTCAGATCTTATTTGCTGTTTAAAACCAACTTTTCTTTTCATCTTGTTTCTGTCCAGATCCTTCTGTTATTTGTTCCTTGTGTTCATCCTTGCTAATGATAAATTTGCAAGGCACAGCAAGTTGCCAAACACAAGCACTATCCACAGCAGTAAGAGCATTGACACTGATGGGCCAGCAGAATCAGAGCTGCAAAGCAGATATCTGGCCTAACTGAAACTACCACTGGATCATTAGTTGTCTTTCATATTGTTTCCTACTGCAGGCAAAAACATCTTGCAGCAACATGGGCATCTCAGATCCAGCACTTGTGAGAAATTTGCAATGTGAAGGACAGCCCTTCTCTTCTGTGATGTGGGCTTGAATCGACAAAGCGTTTGGACTGATGCTTTTCTGGTGTTGAAGCGCATGGAAGAATTATAGCTTCCATGCTCTTAAGACAGGGTACAACAGGACATGATCCCACTTCACACCTTGCAATCATCATGTGACACACAAAAAAGAGAAAGTTCCTTCATGTCCTTACGCAGATATACTTGGTAAGACCTCCTCTTGGAGTTTTCTACTGAAAGACAAACCCAAACACCAAAAACCTATCATAAGTTGCAAGCAAAGTTTTTATGAGATGAACTATGAACTTTTAAAAGTCTGGAATCTTTAGCAATTGCTTATTGCCTGCAGGATAGATGCAGTTAGTATAGTGCCTTGTGGGCATGCCCTTAGCTGCAATCCGCATTGATGTTCTTTTGCTACTGCTTTCAAAACTGTTAAAATTCCTTCGCTCAAGTGTTCTTAGCACTTATGTTGATAGGGAATACTTCAAAGGATACATCTTTACTTTATCAAATCTGCTGTAATTTTGTAGACAGAATCAAAGAGGTTCATTTTAAGTCTAGTCAAGTTTGCCAACTGTCCTAAGCTCAAGAAATCAATTCCATGTTACCATGTAATCAACCCAAATGAGAAGCCTGGAACACAACAGTGAAAACTTCTCCTGGATGAAACTACATTTGCTTCAGCACATTTAACACTGGAAATAATTTTGTCCCACTATTCTTACACTCTTTTTCTATTTCTCCCATTCTTCTTAAAGCTTCCTTGATGTATTCAACTCAATGGCTGTATTGATAAGCAGCTGACACATCAGTCCCCAAACACAGCTCTCAATGGTGTCTGTTGAGAGCACAGCATCATGTACGTGCTTCTTTTTCTCACAGAAGTTTCCTCTGGCACAAAAAACTTGCTGGGTGTTCTCATGCCGTTATTACAACAGTAAGGCATTTAATGAGAGTCCGTGCACTCGGCAAGCTTTTATGAACAAACAGCAAAAGACAAAACAGGAGTTTTGCAGCTGAAGTAAGTCCTGGGCATTATCCTGCACCTACTGTGGCAACAAAACCACTTTTTTTCTCTTAACAACTTAAATACAATTTTAAACCTTATGCCAGTGCTACTGACTCATCCCTCATGTTGTGTTTGGTGCCACACATAACTGTGATTCTAGCTGAAGCTTTAGTTTGGATTTTTATGAATTCTATAGTTATGATACAAAAGGGATTTTTTTGTTGTTTGGTTTTTTTTTTTTTCCCAACTTGTAAAACATTTTTAGAGAGAATCTAAACTGAAGGAAGAGATCTGAACATGTTAAAAAATTTCTGCAGGGAAAAATGGGTGCACAATTTGGAAAACTACAAATCTTTTTAGTGATGTGCTTATCCTCATTGGGAACCAGATGAAGTGTTCAGAACGGAAGTAATATAGAAGGGTTATCAACAATCTTCATCCCTCTCCCACTTGCATGAACAGACCTGTAAAAACCATTCTTACTGATATGCAGGACCTGGCCTACTTCAGACTTCAAGAAACACAGGATCAGTTTGGTTCTGATCTTTCTGTAAGTCTTTTCTCAAGTGTAGGCTCAGACTGGTTTTGTCTCAAGTGAGATTCACAGCCTTCAGAACCATTATTAAGTTCCTTACAATACATCTTGTACCATATACAATGGACCGCTGATTATTCCCCTCTTGGGAAACGTGGCTCTCAGAAGCTATCCAAAACCAGTCTAAATTCAAAGATGCAAAATATGTGGTAGAACAGTTATGCGACTTCCATTAAAAAGCCCTAGAGATGCAAAATTAACCCTGTGTCAGCAACAGCAACTCTGCAGAGTATCCCCAGTTTCCAGAAGGAGTATATTCTCTTTCCTTGTGAATTTAACCTCAGAAAATTTTCCCTGATGTTTGGATTCAGTTTTTACTTTCAATAGTATTTTGATTAGGCCATGAAACACTAAAAAAATGTGTCCTGTGCTAATGCTATATTCACTTGAAAAACACAGTTCTTAAGATTTTCAGCATTGAAATGAAAGGCTGACCCTGATGCAGACAATGGCCATAGTCATGTTGACTTTAACGAGGTTTCCACTTGAAAAAAGACACACTCCACGAAGACTTTAATTCCTGCTTTGTTTTCTACATCTTCTCACAAGGAACTGACCTTGAATGTGTCCTGGAGCCTAAAAGAAATGACAAACCAAAGGCAAGGTATCTACAGCCACTTACACTGGCTCCAACACACTGCTTTTTGAGTGAACAAAGTTTCCATATTCTCACCAGCTTAAAGCTATGGTAGTCTCTGCAGAAGGCCAAACAAAAAAAACAGGTAGACTGTGTACAGAAATACATAAAAGTGTATTAAAAACAAACAAAATCAAGGGTTACAGCATAGCTTATGTATCACTTTCTTTGTCTTGTGCTTCCAGCTACCTGGCTCAAGGCCTTCACTACATAAGACATTTGTTGACATGGAGTTCAGGCTTCACAAGGCTGGGTTTCAGAGCAGAAACTCTGTGTGTGTTTGTGTATTTACATATATACAATTAAGCATATTTATTCTATTTAAATACAATGATGCCCCATCTGTTGCCTGAGTATCAAAGGATGGCCACTGAAGTAAACTATTCACTTCGACATCACAGCCAGAGGACAGCTGATGAGGTGTAGGTGTATGTCCTGGAATGCAGTACACCAGTGTACAAAGGACAGATAAAAAGTGTCTGTGGATATCATAGAATCATTAAGGTCACAAAATATTATTAAGGTCATCAGGTCCAACTATTAACTGAATATCAATCCAGAAAGCATCTGTGTGCTTGTGTGGAGAGCTTTCTACCTGACAGGACAGTCTCATGCCCACTTACAACATGTGCACAGAGGGGTAAGCAGGCACTGACAACCAGAGGAGTGCATAAAGTGTGTGTGGATGTGCCAATTAGGCTGACAACTCCCATGCTGACAAGTCATGGCTCTAAATCCTGCAATTCCAAACAGGTAGTGGTGAGAAGCAGAGTGGCTGGATCCGGTGCGGTGTGGGAGACAGGCAAAGAGGGAACATTGCTGTGATTGACACGTAAGCACTGTGCTACCCTGAGAGTCTTTGTAGTGTGACTTTATGGTCTCTTTTCATTTTCCTTGGCGCTCCCCACAATTCATTTAGTCGCAGCACCACTTAAAGAGACTGTGGCATCTGGTGGGGAGGGAAGGAGGGGATCCACTTAAAATAACAGCAATTTTTAAAAAGAAAAGTCCTCTCAATATTTTAGTTGTCTAAATATTTCACAAATGCTTTTGTGTTTCATACAAGCGAGAAGGTGAGGGGATTTTCACCTCTGTCCATGTGTGATGAAAGCAAGCAAACAGTGACACTGCTGTTAAATGGGCCTATTCCCAGAGTTTAGAAGGACTCTCACTTGATATTCCCAACAAGAGATGTTCCTTGTTATTAACCTTTACATTAAGTTTGTGTAATTCCTGAGTGCTTTCCTCTAGACACATAATCCCTTACAACTGCTTTTTTCCCTTTCTTCCCTTTTGAAATGGGAGTGCAATAAACATGCAGACTGACCCTGGTGCCAAAGCAGGCAAAATATCCCCACGTCCCACAGCTGACACAAACCTCCCCTCTCCTGGGGCATGAAGAAGGAGGGTTGCCCTTCCAAAGGGTTAAGGCATTTTCGAACACAGTTTTGTATCTTGGGCACAGAAAACAGCACGTGGGGATGAACAAGAAAAAAAAAAGATCCTGTTTAGTTTCAGTGTGTGACATTTGCCTGGGGGAAGAAAGTGCAGAGCTCATTGGAAATCTTATTGTTGAAACTCTGACCAGTCAGTTATAAAGTGTCATGATTTAATATGCCAGAGTTGTTTCCATTTTCAGGGTCAATCACTCTGTGTGTATGTGTGTGTGTGTGTGTGTTTGGTGAGCCTCTGCATTTAAACAAATACTTTCAGGTTTTATGTTGCTTAATTTCCTTTACAAGAATCCTTTTTGTTTTCAGCAGAACAGATCTCCAGCAAGATTTCCTCCTTCACAGCCCATGGAGGCACATTTTCCAACATCAAATCCTCTGTTTAAAGCAACAAAAGTTAGAGATTGAAGCAATAATTATTACCTTGATCAGGGTTTATTCTATTACATGATTAATCATACACAGTACTTAAAAGTATCAGGTGCCTGCCTGCTGAAATATCAACTGAAAACACCACTTACAAAATAGCTAGAAGAAAGGTCAACAAATCTGAGCTTGTTACAGAAACCTGCAAGTCCTACACATTTCACTGTTTAGACATCAGTTTGCAATATCTGTTTTCTTTTATGACTTTGGGCTTTGTTACCAACTTACCATTAATAGGGTTCAGCCAATGCAGATCTTTTGACTCCTTTTCTCTCTCTGTCCTCACCTGTCAGCCTTCTCTTCATCAACTATATTTATTACAATCAAGCCCTGTCAACTGTCACAGCTTACATACAGTCTGCCAGTAAATATGTCTTTCCAGTCATTAGACATTCCTTCCAGTCACCTTGGGATTTCTACCTTGTCTATCTCACTCCAAAAAAACTTTTGTTCAGAAGTATTAGACTCCCACAGAGCAGTGTCAGCTTGGGGCCATTACTGTAGGAAGTGACAGAAAACACCAAACTGTCACTCATTAGGATCTAGTTTTTCCAGAGTTGATGTAAGTCAGATTTAGCCCCAAAACGAATCATGATTTATTTAATATATTTGCTTCTACAAGTGTCAGCTCATCAACTTAAAATGTTTCTCCTTTAACTCTATTGAGGCCTGTATAGAAAGTTTTCTTTGAAACCTAGTTTTTGCTCTAAGGCTTCATAATTAGAACAGAATCAAGAACAGTCAAGTTTCTGCTCTACAGGTGCACTTTACTGGCCCTCAGTTTTATAATTATATGTGCAAAGCATTCACATTAGAATTAAGGCTGGACATGTGAGAAAATGCCACCTGGTGGGAAAGTGCTTTTTATGCTGGCTCCCAAGTCTGAGGTGAGATTGTAAATCTATGGATAAGTTTAAAGAGAGAAAAACAATTAGCTAAGGAAGCAAAGATGGAAGAAGAAAAGAATTCCTATTATTTCCTAGTTACGCTACAAACCATCTCTCCAAAAGATCTGTAGTCTCATCCAGGGCGGAACAGCACCAGTGAGGTGTATGCATAGGTGCTTCTGCAATTGCACCCACAGTAAAAGCCTCTGATGAGAGGCATAAACTCCCAAGTCCCCTGCCTCCCACAAGTTTCTTTGTCAAGCTGGTTGGCACAGGGGTGCATTCCACTATTTCATCCCATGTGGAGTCAGGGAGTCAGTGGATCGCAGAGAAATGTAAAAGTAATAGGTGGCATTGCCAGTGGAAAAAGCGAGAGGAAAGAAAGGAGGGATAAACGTCCAGGATCGTTAACTCAGAAGATTTGAATTGCTTGTACCTCATCACTATAGTAAGGAGTCAGGTCTGTCACTGGTAGAAAACAATACAGCTCCAGTGAATTTACAGAGCACGGACTCACAGAGATAAATAACACAGAGAAGATGTCAGCAGCCAGATTTTGCTTCAAATAAGGATATCATCATTAGTGATTCACTTATGTAGCAGCTATTACAGACTGTAGGGGACTATGCAGTATTAGAAATAGTGTGTTTGTAGCAATGATTGGTTTCACTATCAAAAGGCAAACATCTCTGAGGTGGAAAGGGTGTCTATAAAATCACAGGTTATTGTACAGGAGTATACACACAAGTGGAGCAGAATAAATAAACTGCCCCATAAATCATAAGTCACTTGGAATTTTTTAGTGGACACAATTACTAACTTCTCATGCTTTCTTTTCTGTCTGTGGATGTAATGATTCCTGCCACAAATTGCCATCTGAGATTAAATATGGAGCACAGATTATGACAGTCATCAAGGGGTGAGCAGGGCTTATGAATCATCTACAGAATCCCCAGTATCTGTGACTGAACAGACCCTGACAACCGTGTGGGTGGGAACAGGTTTCACCATCAGGGATACTGCAAACTGTAGATCATTTGAGGTTTCCATCCTAAAACATGGCATCCATTCCCAGTGTTACTCCTGACCACTCATATGTGGCTTCAGCTGTCTCAGATGACACCACAGGGGCAGCAATGCACACTGGGACATATAAAGCTACTTGCTTGGAACTACATTCTGGCCAAAAAATATTTGGAAACCACACTTGAGTGTTATGTGTTCTATCAGAAAGGTGATCCTCCAATATTACTCTGTTAGCAGAAAAGATCAGCTATAAATGCTTCTGTCTATCTCAAACAAATATACCAGCATGAACAAGGTATTGTGGATGCACGTTTATGTGATTGGGAAGTGGAGATTAGAGGATTTAAGGGACCTCTCCGAGAAGAAAGACGTACTTGCTGCTGGATTTGCCCTCAGACTTCATCCCCACATTTTGCCTCTCAGGTGATCTAGGAAACCAGCCTACAAAACCCTACCTCATCACAGCTCAGACTCCAACAAAGTCAACATGTTTTGGATCAGCCCTAGGATTTTAAGTTTACACATGAGATGGCAAATAAATTGTCACAAAGCAATTTGAGAAGGGAAGAAGTGACCACAGTTATACCAGCCATGCTGGGAAACAAATAAAGGACTCAGCAGAGTCTGAAAAAGAAGAGGAGATGGCTGGGACATGGCAAATGTATCCTCAGTGTGTTCCTCAGTGAAACCCAAAGCAAGATCTGTAGCAGGAACAGCCTAAGGAGGTGGGTGTCAATAACACAGCATGATTTCCATCTGCCCTGCAGGAGCTGTAAGAGCTACCTTTTCATAGGAAGGCAATAATTCCTGTCTCCCTTGCTTCCCATAGGGAATCTGTCCAGCATGCTCTCAAAGGATGACATGACTCAACCAAAATCAGCAGCAGACCTTGCTGAAACTCCAGTTCTGCACCGTCATTCCCATCATACCTTTGATTTTTAAGTACTTTTCCCCTCAAATATGTCCTTTCATTACGGAAAAAATCCTGAACCAATCTAAAGCCCTTCATCACCGGCCCTAAAGAGGATGTTCTAAAAATGAGACACTAGATTCTGTTTGACAAATCATCTAAAATACTTACACCCACCTGACTGTTGCATTCAGCCTCCTTGGTATGAAAAAGGACTAAAGAAATGCTTGTGTGTTGGCTGCAGCAACACAATTACAGAAACTGCTACCAACAAAGAAAATAATAACTGCTGGAGGTACAAACGAGGGAAGCGGTGGGGGGAAGGGGAAATGAAGGGAACCTCAAGGTTAAATGAGCAATGGGTCGAGGCACACACAAACAAATGTAAACAACAGAAATCTTTCAGCATAATTTCAAAAGTAAAGGCAGACTGAATTGTATTATGCAGGTGTACAGAAAGCACTTTGCTGCATTATGCCATCTCAAGTTCTTGTTCCTATTTCGTTTTGTCAAGAGGTCTTTGATTGAAGACAAGATTGTCTTCCAAAGAAAGGATAAAATGTAATGTGAATAGCTCAAGTGATAGACTGCAGCATCTTGGATGCTGCAAAAAAAAGCAATGTTAATGGATTTGTACAGTAAATAATATGGGGCAAGAGGAAGAAACAATCAGGCCTCACAAATATAGAGAAGCTTACTTGCATCTTCATAATTTGCAGTGATTGCCATCCAGCTCAATGTACTTCAGATTCTAGTAGAAGCGCTTCCAAATTT
This sequence comes from Eulacestoma nigropectus, assembly GCA_013397775.1. NCBI lineage: Eukaryota > Metazoa > Chordata > Aves > Passeriformes > Eulacestoma > Eulacestoma nigropectus. The sequence continues at coordinate 198,163 of VZTE01006245.1, read as the reverse complement.
CCCCAATAAAAGTCAGAGAGCCACAACAACTGCAACGAACCTTAAGCCCTGATTTTTTATCACCTTTTTTTTTCTGATTTGCTAGTTTCCCACAACTGCTTGTTGCAACACAGCTGTCTTCATCCCCAAGGAATGGTGCACTCCTAATGGATCATAGCAGGAGCCCAGCAGCTGGGACAGAGAAGTCTGGCTCCCTGACTGGTACCCATGGTCACAAAGTGTTTCCTCTGGTCCACAAATGAATAGACCAAATTTCCTAGGGGTCTTCTGTAACCACGTGAAGTGAATTTTACTCCTCAAGATACCTTTCTCACCTGAAGTTTTGCCAGTTCACTGGGAAATAAGGACCTGCTAAGGAGGCAGAGGTAAGGCTCTAAATGAACCCCGGGAAAGGAGAGTAAAAATCACTAGCTGCAAACATCCTGCTGAATTAAACTTGTGTCACAAAAAAGTTGCACAGAGAGGCAGGAAACTGAATGCACTGTGACTTTCAAGGCTGGGTTGCTGTGCTGTGTCTGGAGTTGAATGCACGCTTCCTGCTGTGCTAGAATCACAGAACACACGGCAGCAGTTCTGCTGCACGACTGGCAGGTTGCTGACACCAAAGCTCGGCAGGTTGGAGATGTCAGAGGACAAGGAGTCAGCACAGCCTTGTCTTCACCCAGCCCAGACAAATGAGTCTTTGAGGATCACTCCCAGTGCAGCTTTGTGAAGGGCTGTGCTCTCCCCAGATGGGGTGTAGTGGCAAGGATACAGAGGTGAGCAGTGGCTTACACAGCTCACGCTGATCTGACTCCAACTTTCCAGTCCCCCTACGTACCTTCTCCCAGCCAGCCCCTCTGCTCTGCTCCTATCCACTCATTGCACATACAGTACCTGCCTCTCTCCTTCTGATCCTTCTCCACCAGCCTTTCTCAAGTGCTTTCTCCAGTTACAGCCATAGCCAGTCTCCCTGGCTCCCACTCCTTCTTCCCCTGCAATTATCTCCTCCTCCCAGCTCCCATCTCTTGCCCACAGCACTGCTTACTCTCTAATCCACTCTTCTCACACCAGCTAAGCCTTCCCACTTCGGCTCCTTTCCAACCCTTCTTGTTCAGTTCTGGGCCCAAGTGCTGTTCCCTCAGAGGCTTGTCCTTGTCACTGTGGTGTTCATCAGCATGGCTGCCTTCTCACTCCTCTACTGTGTCCCAGGCATCAGCAGAGGAAATGTCAAAAAAAGACAACATGGTTCGGGAAGTTTTTTTGCCTAAAGCTATTAAAGTACTTGACTTTGATCACTGTGAATTTTGTGCCACAGGTTTCACAGTCCTGGGTGTTACTGGGTTCTTTTCTTTAGCTTGTGTTGGAGATTGATTTCTGCCTGCGCTCTATAAAGGCTCTCTCAGAAAAAAACACTTGTCTGAATGAAGAAAGAAGGCTCACTTTATTAGTGTCCATCATGACTCACTCTCAGGGAAAGGTGAAAAAAGTGAGTTGCTTTGACCCAAACTCACCACCAGTCAGGGCAGCACAGTAACCAGACTCAAGTGTTGGGCTCAGCTTTCCATCCGCTGGCACACAGCAGAAAGTCTTTCTGATCCATTGAGAATACCAGGTTTCAAAAACAAAACAAAACAAAATGAAAAAAAGTACATCCTTCTCCCTTTGGCCGTTTAGCTGAGATCAGTTGTGGTCTCAGTTTGAGATCTGACATGTGCTGGAGCAGGAATGACAGCACTCACTGGCAGGGGCATGTGCTCTGTGATCTGACAGACCTTTGCTGCCTTTAATTCCTCTGATCCTGTGATTTGGCTGGCCTGTGGGTACACTGTGCACTTACCTGAAGATGCACAAGGAGCTGTGGGATGCCATCACACTGTCAAGACCCTTCACAAAATACCAGCAGAAGACTTTCAGGAAATATCACCACATCATCATCCACTTTGTGCTGCCGGTGCTGTTTCCTGGAGCCATCTCATCCTGTTCAGGAGCAACAGAGAGGGTAAAAGAGGTGAAATATGAACAGTAAAAGCACCATTATCTGGTTTTCTAGCTATCAAGAGCCCAGAGTGAACACCAGGACTTCGAATGCCTCTTCAATCACCTAGCTGACTCAGAAAGCTCAGGAGGTGGTAGTGGTAGGAGACTTTGTAGACCACTAAATCAAACCAGAAAACAGGACATTTTCCTCCTTAAGATCTCTCAGGAACACAGCAAGGAGAACAATTGCACGGTTAGGGGGTCCTCAGTTTGGGAGGCATATGCTAGAGGTCCCATGCAGCTGGTAAATAAAGGATTACTTGGATTTCTGGACAAAATATGATAGAGAGAGAAAAAGAATTATAAAGGATAACTCCTTTTATGAGAAATGTACAGATTCAGTGCATCATTCCTGACTGCCAGGAGTTAATTTGTTACAACCGTGAAAGACAGTGGCCACTAGACACCTAGAGTTGCACCAATGATACAAACAGGAAAGTCCAAGCAAGGAACATATGCAGTTGGCTCAAAAGAGCCAATTAATCAAAATAAATTGAAAGGAATAAGAAAAAAGACTGGAAAATGCAAATGAAGATTAGAGGTACTTTATAATGAATTTCTTGAGCAAGACAATTATGGAATGGCTGTTAAGTTTAATTCACACACTGTTTCAACTGAAATATTGGTATTTGCAATACTGATAAGGCACAGGATGAATGGGTGAAGAGCTGGCTACTTGGCAGATCTCCAAAATACACTTGTCAACCCAGAGTCATCACAGAATGAGATTTCTCCTTAACACATTTTTGCAGTGACTAGTCCTGGTCTGTCTGCAACTAGCTGATGTTTTCTTGAGTGGATTCAGTAAACATCAATAGCCTCACATATCTGAATCAGGCTCAGTAAAAATTATGTCCTCATTAGAACATCTCTGCAAATTGTTTTTGAAAATTTTCCTCTCTTTGAAAACATTCCTGACCTGCTCTCTGAAAGTCTTTGCTGATTACAGGTATGGGAGAACAGAGAGCCTGACAGGCGGACAAGAGAGGATGCTGATGATGTGGGGGTGGCACTTGCAACACACAAGTCTCTTGGCAAGGTGGGAAGAATTCTAAGAGAAGGTGTTCTGATACACCCTGAAGCAAAATTACATAAATGGGAAAGGCTGCCCTTCGGAAGTGTCCATCCATCTCTGATGACTACAGAGGCATCCTGGCAGATGAGCTGAAATTTTGCTGATTTTCAAATACAAGAACTTCTAGTTTGGCTAAACTTAGGTCAGATGATTCTCACCCTCTTGGCAAAGAAAAGAATAAGCAGGTTATAGAATACACCACAGGCAAGCATATGCTAGACTGTGGGATCCAGTTGTCATGTTAAAAAAGGGCATTATGAAATTGGAGGTGGCTCAGAAAAGAGCCACAGAAATGATTTACTGAGTGTAGATAATGTTTGACAGTGTGAAACCTAAAGATCTCACGCTATTTAATTTATCAAAAAGAAGATTAAAAGGTTACTTCATTGCAAGCATTATCTCATAGGAATGCCACGTACTGAAATGCTCTTTAATCTAGCAAGAATGGCACAAATATTTAACATTGAGGGTGATTAGCCACTAGAATGAACCACCAAGGGAAGAGGTGGAGTCTCTCTCTCCTGATGTCTTCAAATCAGGTCTGAACACTTTTCTGGCAGATGTGCTTTAATCAAACAAAAGCTGTGCTCTAGTCAGATGCAAGTTACTGGGTTGAATGCAGGGAAAAATGGGTGAAAAAAGGATGCACTCCTGGCCTCAAAAATCTACAAATCTGTGAATGCCAAATGTAATTTGAATATACTTGCAGGAATCAAAGTGTTCAAACTGTGCTCCACTTTAAGGGAGAGAAATCCCAGGAGAGTAGGTGGAGACGTGCTCCCAGTGTTTATGAACAGCAACTACCTCTAAAACCTCAGTATCTCATCCAAAACCTGGCACTGTTTCCTTTCATGGCCCAGCTACGGCCACTGCTCCAGAAAGGACTAAACCGGTCTGAGTTTTGTGGGGGGTGGGCAGGCACACACGGCTCAGAGGTCAGAGGGATTTGTCAGCACTTAGCACCTATGGATGTGAATTTAGACAACTCATGAAAAGGGAACATTTTGGGAGTGATTTCAATAGCATCCGAAAGACATGCAGGAAAACCACCCCTCACTTCCAGCCGTGGCTGTGCTCCTAGTTGAGAGCAGCGCTTTTAAAATTCCTATTTTCTGGCATCACCTTTCTTTGTCTCTGTTCTTTCAGCTGCAAAATAATCACATTTCCTGGACTGGGCAGCTGAAAGGATTAACATTAGAGTGCTAGTTTTCAACCCGGGGGTCTGCAGACCTCTGGGGAGCTCTGTGGTCTACTTCTAAGGTGTCTGTGAGAGGTGGCTAAGAAAAACAAGTCCATTTATGCTGTACAGCACTTTAAGAATGTGCATTTCAAAAGGGACATACTCCTCTGGAAAACACTTCATGGTTCACAAGTCAAAAAAGGTGAAACGCACAAAAAGAGAGAGTGAGAAACAGCCCGTAATTTGACCGGTGATTTACGGTCGCTTTCCGTGTGTGGCAGCTGGGGGTTGTTCAGCATCATTTGCAAGGAAGGCAAGGAGCCCCGAGGAGCCGGTCTGGAGGGGGAACATCGTCTCCTCTCCGGCCGTGACCAGAAGCAAGCACAAACAATGGCAATAAGCAAAAAAGGCCGTAGGAAGCAATTTACTCTAAAGCACTCCGTCCTCTCCCGGCTCCCCAGCCCACGCCTCGCACCAAACCAGCTGACAGGTGTTCCCTTGCCTCTGCTCTGGGGCGAGCAGGGGGCCCGAAGGATGCCGATCCCTCTCCCAGCATCCTCCGAAGACAGATCGTTCGGGATCACTTCTGATCTTTGTCTCAAGCCTCTGTCACTTTCACCTATTCCCGTGAGTCTGAAGCATTTTTTCCCCCTCTTCTTTTTTGAACACAAACCTTTGCTTGCCAAGCAAGTTTTTGTCTCCCTGAACTCTTGGACTCCCAGCCTTGACACAGACACAGAAATACTGTTCAAAAGGTGAAAGTTTACAGCACCGAATAACAATGCCAGCTGCTCTCTTGGTTCCATTTCTGATGGGGGAGGGATGAGAAGGTGGGGAGGAGAAACCGGCAGCATGGGTGCCTCATGCTGCGGGACTATTTTGGTGCCTGAGAGCTGTGGTCTAGAGGTGACTGTGACTCCGGGTGGCCTGGGAAACACCTCCGAGTCGTGAGAGGGACTGGGAGACTGCACCTGAGCATGGAGTATCTGCCCGGCCTTGGGGAAGAGCATCCACCTTCCTCGTGCCTCTGCTGTCTGAGTTGTTACAGAGAACGCGAACGCTCTGTGGCTGGTTTGGGCTATAATCAAATAGAAAGGACATAAGAGAAAAGGGTGTAACAAGAAAAGCATTCAAACTGCATCATTTGGGACTTTGCTGCTCCCTCTAACTTGTCATGGGCATCAGAGTGTGGGGGAAGACTTTTCTACTATGCATCTTTTTAACGCATTTTGGACTCTTTCTTTTACTATGCTGATTTTTTTTTTTTTTTTAATCTTTGCCCAAAAGTCTCTAAAATCAGACTAACAATACACATTTACAAGAGACATTCATCTCACTTTTTAATCTTGGAATCCTAGTTCTTCTTTAATCTTAATACTCCAGCTTTGTATTTGAGCTTTGTATTTGCATACAAGTTTAAGCAAACAGTCAAGATATCAAAAGCACAGAAGCTCTAAGAACTGAGATGGTAAATAAGAAACATATATCATAATACCCAGGCATGACACTGGACATTTTGAAATACCATTCTGGTGAAGGAGGTTTCACAGCACTGTTTCATTGACATCTGACTCCAAAATCTTTCATCATTTTGACATTATCAACTACATAATAAAACAGGCTTTTTTTTTGTTTGTTTTGTTTAGATACATAATTTATGATTTTATCAATAAAGGGTTATTTTTTTTCTAACAAGCCATAGCCTCAGAAAGCTTTGTGCTGGCTTTTTAAAAGCATCAATGGCACTAAGATGTATCTATCTAGCACAATCATGGACCTTCCTTTCATATGCACTGTATATGTATGTGAGTATAAATATACATACACAAGTTTACTGTATTGATGTTTTCAAAAAATATGAAGTAAACATTTCTTGGGATAAAAATGTATTGACACAACATAAATTATATATCTGAACCAAATGGAAGATGCTGCTTTCTTAAAGGAGCTCACAGTAGTAGGAAGGCAAAAAAGTTGGGTGCCAGAAATGAGTGACTTTGTGGATATATGGGTGTGCAAGGACTGGCAACGTGTCCTGTGCTTGCCAGGAGTGTGATGAGCAGAGGAGAGGCGTTGGCTGCACTCACCCCTCCACCAGCCCCATCCTGCAGTGGCTCTGCCACGCTCCATTGGTCCCTGCACTGGAGACATGGCAGTGCTGTTCCCCCTCATCCTCCTCCTCCACCTGCCAAGGGCAGGAAGAGTTAAACCTCGGCAGTTTTTCCCCCCACACACACACTACTTCCTATCGCTGCTTGAATTGCTGGGGCTTTGTACATCTGGTTCAATTCATTCCCAACAATTCAGGTTCTCGTTTTTCCCCTCCCTTGGGGACACCTTTCCTGAGTCTTGCTGCGGAGCCTGACCCCGGTGCCAGCAGGATACAGCCCCAGGAAGTCCCAACAGCCTCATCCCGACTGCGAATACCCAGCTGGGTTTTAAATGCATTGCATCAGAGAGCAGTAGGTCACCACATTAATCAGGAACTCTGAAATCCTCCGAGACACCTTGTTGGGAATGGTTACCGGGTTCTGGCTAGTCTTAAACATAATTTAAAAGACTTTGGGGTTATTTTAAGGCTTTTTCTTTCCTTCAGCCCTGTGTCTATGTAAATGTTCTCCTTCACTTCTCACTGCTGACTGCTTCTAACAGACATATTATTGTGCTACTCTGGCCTACTTTGTTGCAGACAAAGTTTTCACTATCCGAGTTCTTTTTTATTCCATTTTACATTTTTAATGCTATGTTGTAAAACGTCCTTCCTCTTGAGCAGTAATAAAAACCTTTTTTCCCCCCCTCCCCTCTTCAGATTTCTTTTATAACACATTCAGCATTTTCTGGGACATAATTAAAACATCAAACAGTTTTCCTGCTGGTTATGCTAAAATCTGAATGCTTGAGTCTGCTGGCATTATTGAAAATTAAAATGTACTATTCTTGAGTGTATTTAGGATGCCCTTAAATAACTATCAAAAATGGTTTTGTTCTGTTTTATATACAGACTGGCACCATAATGCTAAAATACCTGCATTAAGTAATGTTTCTAATTGGTAGCATGAGGATACTTTTTAAAAGTATAAAATATGTATTTTTGTTCACTATTTTTCCGAGGCTAATGTGTCTAATTTTCCCATACAACTTTATCCCCAAGGAAAAATATAGATGGAAAGACCATTACCAATACATGAAGTTCAGTGGTTCTCTCTCTTTAGATGTAATTGCTATCAAGAAGGCTGGCAGCAGGGTAGTTTTAGTTCTAATGAGTACATAGCCTGAAAAAGGATAAATCAACCTTTGTAGGTCTGAAATTGGATCCCAGTGTGGGATTGTTCTAGCTAAGTGTACATCAGATTCATAAAACATACTTGCCAGAATGAAAAGCCCCTAAAATCCAAGGGCAGCAGTGAACACGGGGCTGAAGGGGGAAGGTTTCAGGCCCTGCTAGAAGACCTCCTTCCTCCTGCCTTTGGTGGCAATGGCCTCAAATTACCTTCCTAATCAGGCAGTGAGGGCTCAGTCCTGTTCTCATTCAAGGCAGTGGAAAGTCTCCCACAGTACCAAAAATCCCTCCCTCAGGATGATTAATACCTTTGGTCCACATTCACAAAGGAGCTGAGAACAGAAGAGCTGATTTCATTGGGAAAGTAAGGGACAAGTTAGCCAGAATTAGGCACCTAAATTCTTCTGTGGCTCTGGGTCTGGGGTTCCAGTAGCAGTCATGAGTTAGATAGCTGGGATAGCAAAACCTACACCTCACTTTAAAACAAGTGCCCTTGCAGTGGAATGAACTCTCAATGAAGTTTTTATTTATTGTAGAGATTTCTCTTTTCTGTGGCTGCCTTGGACATGGTGAGCAATTTTTAAAAGGGCTGGTGCACAACACAGAATTTAGGTCACACCTCTTTTGCACTGTGTGATGCTTCTTGCACATTTTTTGAGCCCCAGTGCAGACATGTGTTGGGCCAAATGCTGACAGATGTGTTCCCTATGTGTATTTGGGTTCACATGAACAGCTGTGAACCTGAGTACCCTGCCCCTGCCACAGTTATGGGAATGCAGTACTTCCCACCTTGGGGTGAGGAAAATCCCCTGCCCTAGGAAAAATCTAGGATGAAAGAGTTTACTGCAAGTGCAGGATGGCTGTCTCTGCATCCCAGGTCTTTCTTATAGTGTGAGATGTAAGATCATGCTTGTGCTTAAATTTGACCTGCCCATTTTTTGCTAAAGATTCTGTTTTGGTCAGTAAAGTGACTCCAGCTTTGTAAAAGTAAATTTGCAGCGAGAGAGGGTTCTGTTTTTTTCCAAACTAAAGAGCATTTTATTAAAAGCATACATGTCTCAGCTGGCATCACTTATTCACCATGACTTGGAAAGCCAGGATGCCTGGGAGGCAGCAGGGCCTCTGCTGTGTGCATTGCCTTGCTGCTTCAGAGAAGATCCCTTGCCCTATGGTCCACACCTCTTCATCAAAGAATGAGTGTTGAATGGGAAATGTCATAGAGGATCAAATTTTAAAAAATCTTTGCTGTTCAGTTGCTTCTAGAAAGAGTCTGAATTTTACAGAAACAAATTGAACTGTAGATAAATGTTCCAAACTGTTTATGATGTAATCTCTCAGAAAACCTCTGGAAGCCAATCTAGGGACTGTGTTCTCTCCTTGAGTTATTTGAATCTAAAAATTTGGGTCCTGCATGTCAGAGTCCACAGGCTATGTGCAATTCACTTGTATTGAGGCTCAAAATTTCAATCCATGGTAGATATTTATGCAAATTCTAACCAATTCCCAAGAAGTAAATTGATTAAAGCATTCTTAGAAAAGTAGGCAGGTGACTGAAGATCAAAGGATATATGCATCTCCTTCCCTGAAAAGCAGCCTTGTAATTATAGCCACTTATCCTGATTATGAGGAGGATTTATCTTGGACTTCCACACTCCTGCTCTCAGCCACCCAGTAGGCATGGACAAAATATTTTCTTAAAGGTTAAAGAGACTCTCTATAACCTCATATGTACAGTGTGTCTGCTCCTTGACCTCAGCTCTCAACATTGTCCAAAGAGTTACTAGAGAGACAGAAATAAACACCCCCCAAATGCAGAAGATTGCTGAACACATTTCTTAAGCCAAAGATTTCTGTCTCACTACAGTGTGATGAAGTAAAAACATATCCAGGAGTTGTCCCTGGAGTCTCAAATCATTCTCTCATCACACTGGGTTCAAAGACAATGTGAGTTGTGTAGTGAAGCTGAAAGTATCTGCATAAAGCAATTCTTTTATGATGTTGTTTTGTTTCTGGCTTGCTTTTACCTGGGCTATCTGAAGACATTGTTTGAGGCTAAGGAAAAAAAAAATGAATAATGTTTGGGCCTAGAGATCAAAAATTCAGGCTTATTCCATAGTCGTTAGTAGCCAGTATCCCATGTGAATCTCTTCTTTTCTGAAGCTGCACTGAAATGCTGGGTGTATTAGGAAGGATTTCTTTTTCTTTTTATTTTATTTTTCTAAGAGTTTGTTCTTGATTTTTTGAAGATGCTGAAAGCTTTTTGATGTCACAAAACCAATCATAAGAGGGAAAACACAAATTTAAATGTGAGATAAAAGTGGCTTTACATGCATGCATAACAAGGAATCCACTGAACAAAACAAATTACTTACCACCTCCACAATAGCTCTCTGCCTCCAAGGGATGGGCTGGTTCGCAATGAGGAGGTGACGGCGATAAAGTCACTGTGATACTGTGATCAGAAAAGCTGCAGTAAGAAAAAAAAAGTATATAGGGGAAAGCAAACTACAAAGAAGGGAGGGTGGAAAAAAATGGATCACCATTCCCCTGGGACTGTGAGTGACTTTCAGTATTTCCCAAAAAGTTTCACTTCAAACGTTGCAAGGCCGAAGAGGTTTCTTGCTGCTTGTCACTTCAGGGAGCTGATGGAGGAAGACAGAGGAAGGAGAATTTTTCATTCAAATAACTTTGTTCCCATTTGGATATGCCTCCTCTGGAATCCCCGTTGGTGGCAATGAGGTGTGAATTTCCCTGATTTGGAGGGCAAGAGTGATCTCTTCGATCTGAGTTTGTTTTTAAGATGTTTGTTTTGGTTAGATTTTGTCTCCATTTACAACTATTTCTTTTACCATTTTAAAGCCATGAATGACGAGCACTAAGGGTTGGGGAAAGGCCAAGAGGGAGAAGGAGATGTAGTTATAATTTCCTTTACTATTTTATGTTTCAGCGTTTGGGAACCATTTCAGCCTGGTTAGCAAAACCTACTTTTCCCTCCAGACTCCCACAGCTAGCCCTGGACAGGGGTTGGTCTTACTAGACACAATCCTCTAATGGGTTTTCTGATATTTATTTTGTTTCCCAGGGAAAGCTCTGTTTTTTAGGAGCTGAAAGTCTGAGAATGCCTCAAAGGATGCTGTCTCTATTACAGAATAAGAATATCAAAAATACTTGATTTGAAAGACAGAAGTTGTATCTTCATTTGACCATCTGTCCTATCAAAAAAAAAAAAAAAAATGAAAAACTTTCTGAGTACAAATCCTTATCTATGCAGGTCTTATGCACTTTTTGTTCCTGGGATTTATCTTTGGTTCTTGATATCAAAATAAAAAGTTCTAAAGCGTGTTTACTACAACACCAAATTGAAAATTATAAATTTTAACTAAATTTTTCTTCAGAGATTCCCAATGTATTTTTTGAGCTCCAATTTTACTGTCAGTCTGGAAAATCTATCTCAAGGTGTATTTTGTCAGAAGGAAAATACATCTTAAGAACATGGAGATTACATAGAATGTGTAACAGTATTGGAAGAAGCCTGAAGGAGATTTAAGAAGCCTTCGGCTACTTTAAGTAAGCATCTCTCTGAAGAGCTGTTGCTTTTACCAGTGATTCTATGTCGTGAGGATCTGAAGGGCATTTCCATCACTGAGAGGAGCTGCAGAGAGTTATACAATAATCACCTGCAAATTTGACAAAGCAAAGTCAGGATCTTAATCCTGCAATTCATTTCCTTTGATATATTATCTGTCACATCCTCCTTCCCACACAACCTCTTTATACTGAGAGGGAGATGACACACCACCTGTTCCCTTGACTGTTGAGACAGCTCTTTCTTTCACCTTTCTCCCTCTCAGTCTCTTTCTTTCTCTCTCTTGTCCTTTTGTCTCTCTGGATTCTTCTGGTTATTTCTTCCATCTCTCCATGCCTCTTTTATGGCTCTTTCAAAGGACAAGGAAGAATCCTGCTTGCTTCAGCTTGACACAAAATACTGCAGCAAAGAGAGCCTGTGACAAGGACTTTGTCCACGTGGCCCACACCGAGTGAGGGGGTCCCAAGGCGCTCCTTTTGCTATGGCTGGGCTGTATTTTAAGCATAAGGCCAAACTCTGCTCATTCCACTTTCAAAGAGCCTGAAAGGGCCTTTGGGGAGCTCTGAAGTCCACAGGAGGAGAAAGCTGGCATTCATGCTGACAGCTGTGTGGAAAGGACAGGCTTGGCTGTGGACATATCTGCATGCCTGTGTTTGCCACCCCGCTGCCCTGGGGAGCAAGCTGGACGTGAGCTCTGCATGGCACTGAAGAGCCCAGATCTGAATGATAATATTTATACGACCAGGGTTTTCATTACCTGCTCTGTCACTTTCTCTCATTGGCTAGCAGAGGCTGCAGAAGCCTAGATTACAACTCATTTAATTAAATATCTTCTCACACCTTACCACATAAAGATGACCTATGTTTTCAAATGTGATTCGCATGGCGTATCTGGCCCGTAATTTTAAATTGACTTAAAAGTTTTTGATAGAGACTCTAAAGGCTACCAATAAAACCAAGGTTTATTTATATCTCTACTAATCCCTGTGAAATCCTAGGAGTGGAGTCACAGTGTTTGGGTTCTTGTCTAACCAAGGCTCATTGATTTTTAAGCGCATAAATTCAGGAACTCTATAGACCTCGCCAAAGACAATACAGCAAGCAGTGTAGTTCAGAGATCCCCCTGGGGAGGAGATGTGGTTGTAAACACTTGAAAATGTTTGAATCCAGTGAATGGTCTAGTTATATTTGGTAGTTTTGACAGGACAGGCGATCCTAACAATCTGAAACACTGGACAGAATGGAAGGACCAACTTGCCAAAGATAACAAAAACCTCACAGCCCTTTTCACGTCGCCTCTGCCAGGACACGAAGCTATCATGGTCTTGGTCCTCTCAGAGATGTTCTTCCCTCCAGGCAGCTCTGATCCTAGGGAAGTGACAGATGTCCTTTCCATTGCAGGTTCATCTGATGAGAGACTCACACACTGCATGAGGAGTGAGGAAGAACTTCATGGGGAGCAGAAGCACAACGTTTTCATGCTGGGTCACACTCACCTCACACAGCAAAGCCCTCCACACAGGGCCTGACATCTTCGGCCACTTCTGAAAGTCTCTTTGTAGCCACGTGTTGAAGATGGGTTTATATCAGCATTTGTACAGACATGCTGAAGCAGAAAGAATAAAATGGCTTCCCTCAGGGGAACCTCAGGGGAAGCCTGTGACAGAAGAAACGTTTGGTCCAGGCTCATCCATGCCCCAGGCTGGTACCCTGCCCCTATATCATCTCTCCTGGTGGTGACCAGTGCTGGGCTCCAGCCCCTCAGCTCCCACAGCTGCATTACATGGGGTAGGAATGAAGCCCTCTCAGGAGGGAAAATGGAAATCTGTGCAGAAAAATACTTCAGACTTCTAAAAACATGTCAGAACCCTCAGAATTCCTCTGCAAAAAAAAAGGTGTAGAACAAGGAGCAGATAATGTCCAAAGACTTGCTGAATATAAGGGGACTGTAGTTCAAAACCAGGACTCTGAGGTTTGTGAGCAACAGACATGAGTAGCAAAGAGACCAAAGAGGTTAGCGCTAGATAGATGGGTAAAGAGAACAAGAGCGCTCGCAAAAATACCAGGGGAAATGAAGTACTAGCAAGGAGCTGAATCCTTCAGTAAACTGAGAGACTGAACTCTTTTGAAATCTGCCTTTAAATAAATATACAAACAAAAAGTTTGAACAACTAGAAAACACTGGAGAGAAATAAACCTGTAGAAATAAAGATAATGACAAAGAATGGGTAAGGGAATATAGAGAAAATAAGAATATAAACAGATCAGCCTTCCACATTGCATTAAGCCCAGAACACTTAGGGAATTGAACAACAAATTTATTGTACCACCAACAATTATTTTTTGACAAATCATGGGAGATTCCCAGGGCCTGGAGCAAAGCAAACATTGTTCAGATTTTTCAGAGAAGAACTGAAGCATGATCCCAATAATTACAGCCTCATACATCAGCTTTCTCTCCCTGGTAGCACAATAGCAAAAATAATTTCCTGAGACCTATCAAGCTGACTTGCTCATTACCCACAGATGATCCAGCATAATCCTAAGCAGTGCTGGTGCAGGGCTTACTGACAGCCACAGTCCCAACCAGGGGAAAGAAGAATGACTCGCTGGGCTGTGGTGGTCCAGCAGCGTGCCTGGATCCCCCAGTGTGAATCTGAACAAAAAACACACAAGATGAGACCAAACAAACTCATCTCCAAACTATAAATTATGCTATTCCTTTGTTTAAGCTAATTAGTGTCAATACTAATTTACCTGATCCTAAACTCAGTGATGATATTGGAAAGCATTACCTCTGTGGAGAACCCGTGAAGAAATAATCCCAGCTCAGCCAGGAGCTGTAGGGACAACCAGCAGATCTTGCTCAGATCTCACATTCCTAGAAATGCATCGGGAAGGAATTCAGAGAAAACTAGAAGATTTACAGATGGCCTAAAAAACAAACCCCACATTGTTAATATGATGAAAAAAAATTAAGAGACAATGAGTAAGTAGCCACAGCTGCCATCAGGCTAATGCTATTTGTCCAGCCTCTGGGAAAAGGCTAAGGCAAAATTCTTCTCCTTAGTTTCTTATTCCCACCCAAAGCCTGCTGGTTTTTACTTTGTGCAGGACATATATATATTTCATCTATAATCATTATTTGTAGATATTTTTTAAGGCCAGGAGGGACCATTAGATCATCAGTTCTGGCCTCCTGCATAACACATGCCCTAGAATGTCATCCAAAATGGTAATGAACTATTCACCTCGGCTGTGGAAGTGAATGAGGGCTGAACCTGCGACTGTTTGGTCCTGTGGCTTTTGGGGAGATCACAGATGTGTTCTGACATTTCTTCATATAGATTCTGCAAAGCACTATCACATGGAAAATCCCATATTATAAGCAATTCTCTTTAAAAAGAACAAACCATTACTTGGAGAATGAGAACTGGAGAGGAAGCCCAGAGTATAAATTAAAAAAAATCAGAAATCAGCTTTTTCCAAATTTCGTACCAAACTTTTTATTCTTGCCATCTTCCTAGTTAACTTTTGTCAAAATAACCAGATGCAAGCATCAGGGAAACTAAATGATAGTTTATCCTCCAGAAGAGTGGGAGAAAAAAAACTTGCTGAAATGTGTTGCTACAGTAGACTTTATACATCCATCCATTCAGTGGGATCTAATGTAAGTCAGGCTTTAACAAATATTTTTGCTCAACTTGGTTCCAGGATAAAATTGTAGAAGTTACTGAAAGGTGAAAAAACCCCTCAATCTATTCAACTTAAAAAAAAAAAAAAAAAAAGACATTTAAGGGGGGTCTAACAGAAGTATACAAAAATCTTAGCTGAATGGATAATATCAATGCATGTTACTACTTTTGATACTGCACAGATGACAGGATCGGGGGCATAAATGGAAGTTCAAAAAACAAATTCAGAGGAGACATAAGGAAGTGCTTTGTCACTCAAAGAATAATAAATGTTTGGAATGGCCTACTGGGCAAGGTTGTTGAGGCAAAGACAGTGGGCTCGTTCAAGAAGCAATTAGATGCTATCCTGGGGGAAACGCTGTATTACAAGAGACAAGCATCAATGTGTTGAATGGCCTTTTCTCATTCCTAACATTTTCTATGTTCTTTTCTCCAGCTTGTACTCTTAAGGGTCTGCAGCCTCGGTGTATGATATCAAAACTGAAATCAGGCCCAGCAGTGTTCTCCACTAAACTGGGCCAAGAAGCATAATAAAGATTTGGCCTTGCTATAAAAATGTGCCGCGCTGTACTGTTACCCTGCTTATTCCATGCTGGCTTCTGGGCTTCTAATAAAGGAACGGGAGTTGGGCAAAGCACCCAGGGTTCAAAGATTTGTTTCACACCTTGTGTCGAGTCCAGAGCGCACTTTTAAGAAACTGGGGCACCCTGCCCTTCAGGTGGGAGCACTTCAGAGGTGGGCCAGGACAATTCCAGTGCATGCAGGGCTCTTTGGATCCATCACAACCTAAACTCAGTATTCAAATATGCCTTTATTAGTAGTTATTAATATTTTTTTGAGAACCGCTCTGTCTCTGTCAGCTTACCCATCCCTTCTAATGCTGTTTCTTCTCCCTCCAGGCACAGCATGGATACTTGCCCCCCTCTTACCCCTTTGCAAACATCAAAAGGGAATAAAAGTTTGTGTTTGGTGCATGCAGGGGCACTCACAGGACAGGTGAGTCTTTAGAAGGTTAAATAACATACTGGTGTGGTGCCAAAAAGGTGCACAACTCAGAGCCATTGGCTGAAATGGGGCAACTGCACCCCACTATCTCCCAGTAAAATCCCAGCCCCTTCCATGCTGAGGTCACTGCACACCCCCATGCCCCTGGGGCAGCACAGAGGGACCCACAGAGGTTCCAACCAGGGATGCCCCTTTCAGGAGGTGCAGGTTCAGCTGCTGATGGGCACAGAGCTCCTGGAACCCAGCTGAGCAAGCTGAAGTCTACTCAGAGGAGAGAGGTGATTCAAGATACATCTTACATTAATTGTTGTATTGCATCGATTTGAGTGTGTCCAGAGAAGGGCAACGGAGCTGGTGAAGGGTCTGGTGCACAAGTCTGAGGAGGAGCAGCTGAGTGAGCTGGGTGTGTTTAGCCTGGAGAAAAAGAGGCTCTGGGATGACCTTATCACTCCTTACCACCACTTGCAAAGAGGTTGTGGTGAGGTGGGGGTCGGTCTCTTCTCCCAAGTAACAAGCAAAAGGATGAGAGAAAATGGCCTCAAGTCACACCAGTGGAGATTTAGATTGGTTATCAGGAAAAATGTCCTTGCTACAACGGTTGTCAATCTGTGGAACAGGGTGCCCAGTGAAGCAGTGGAGTCACCATCCCTGGAGGTATTATTTAAAGATGTGTAGATGTGGCACTTGGGGACATGGTTTAGTGGTGGACATGGCAGTGCTGGGTTAACAATTGGACTTGATGATCTTAGAGGTCTTTTCCAACCTAAATGAATCTATGATTCTATGGTTTATGGGTTATGGAGGAAGCTTTAAGGGCTTTCTGTAGCAGGCTGCATGGAGACTCTACAGTAAAGATGGTCTCTCCTCCCCTCCACTTACTGGGTATCCTACAGGATGTTATAGGCAGGCACAACTAGAGAGTGAGGAAGTCCTCGAGGACATGAATTTTACTAAACACACAGGACTATTTATCTCTCACCAAGTATTTCATCAGCAACTCAGCAAAGAGACATTTTAGAGAAATATTTAAAGAATGCTGCATTTGCAGCTGCGCCTTTTTTGTATGGGAAACCTTCACCACATATAGGGCACTGCACAAGTGAAAATGTTAGACTACTTTGGGGGGTGGGGGGAGGAAAATGTATGGATGTGCAAGAAATGCTTAGCTAATAAAGCAGCTGAACAACTGGAGGAGAGGGATGGCAATCTCTCCCTCTCCAGCCAGAGTGAAGAAGGAAAAAAGAAGTTTGAGCAGCCACCCCCACCCAGACACTAAGGCAGTGCCTCATTCAGGGCCATGCAAATAGATTTTAAATTAATATGAATTGCTGAAAGACTCACAGTCTGTCCTTTCTTCCCCTAAATCTTCTGCAACTTGTTGGTTTGGGTTTTTTTATTATTATATTTTACTGGTGATGGATTCCTATGTTTCTAACCTTCATTACAGTGGCTTTGTGCCCCAGCACTCCCGGGAAAATGCATATTCAGGATAGCTTTGCAAGTGCTGCCGAAGCCATTTGATGTCTGCACCACTAGCTAAGTTATTTGCTAACAAACACTGAGACTTTTTGCCCTTCCAAAAGAACTATTTCACATGTGGGTTTTGGCTTCCTCTGCAGTGGCTCAGCAATATTATTTTATCCCAGCAAAGAGCACATTATTGTTTAATATCACTGCTATATTCCAGTATGTTCCCAAGATGATAAATGTTGGCACAGAAAAGAGGCAACTTTTTCAAACAATAAGTAATAAATTGTGGAAGGCTGAGGTAAATATTTTTCCATGTCCCCGAACAACTCTTGAGTACATTCCTGAGGAGTGTATTGACAGTAAAATGTTTGAGAACAAGAAAATTTGTTGGATCAGGTTGTGGTTGTTGTCCAACTCATAAAATATCATGAAAATTCCTAGCTCTTTCTCCCATCTGTTACAGCGTGTACTTCTGGGTACAGCTTTAACTAAAGCATTCAAAATGTCTACTACAGAAAATATGAATATGAATGAATTAGTGTGAGAAGACAAACTGCATTGTTCCAAGGCTTTAGGAAAAAAAACAACCTGAAACACAAAGTTTGTCAGCTAGGCCCAGATATCTTGGCAATGAATTATTCAAACACCTGGATTCACTGTGCCAGTGAGATCTGGAGTGCAACGGGCGACCCACCCAAGCAAGGACAAGAGATGTCACATGTGGGTTGCTGAGCACTGAACACGTGCAGCAAGTTGTTTGTGATCAAATCACAGGTCACAAATGTCAGAAATTAATGACTAAAAATGTCACCTCAATAATCTATTTGGAAACTATCCCCACTAGCAGGCAAGCCACAAAAAGATTACCAAAATCAGAATATTATTATCTAGTGTAAGGTTTACCTGCAGGTAATGGCATCCTTGTGTGCATCACCACCACCACCATGTGTCTGTCCAGCCCTGTACATCCCTTTGAACCCCATCCTTATAGCTTCTGCCCTCAGGCTGGCACGCTCACCCAGGAGGAGCGCTCTCTTAACCCACCAGGAGCCAGAGGGAAAAGCACTGGTGACTGGGAGCAGAGCTGCAGGTGCTGACCCCAGCCGCACAAAAATGAGCACCTCAGGATGTACAGAAAAGGCTACTTCGTTATAATTTCTTTGCACTGATTTCAAAGGATTTTTGCAATTTTTAAATATTGAATATGGACATGTTCAACATCCTTCTGGGCCAATATCTGCCTGTTTAATGGAAACTACTAATCCCCTAACACTATGAGGGGAAGACATATTCAGTATACATACTCTGTACTTGAGACATAAATAATAAATGCAATTTAAACTGAAATTTGAGCAGACTTTCCATTAAGTAACAGATCACTGTTGGATGGGCATGGTTTTTTATATCTGGCAGAGGGCTGTATCTCAGATATGTAGACATCATGTAGAGATGGGATATTTTGTACGAACATTAATAATGATGTTCCTACATTGCTCATGCTGTGGAAATGCCTCCTATTCATCTCATTATCTTCTGGTCCCACAATGGCAGCATGATGAGTGCAGAGAAATGAGTGAGAAGCCTTCTATGCCTTTGTGTGGTGGGCATAAAATGGTTGCAAACTAGATGAATGCTTAAATACATTATCTCTTTGACATTTCACACTACCCTTCTGGAAAGACCCCATATATTTAATATCAAAAGGGCAGAGACCACTTACCATGGGAGAAAAAGAGAATGACTGCTTTGTCCTGCTATCTGTGTCCCAGGGAGCAGATCACAGAGGACCGAGATGGTTTCCCTCACGCCTTGAAAGGGGCTGATGAGAACCCAGGAGCACCTAGATAGAAGTCAGATCCGTTCACTCATATCAGTCCTACAGATCTGCTCTAAATCTCTCTTCCCAGTCACCTCCTCCAGGGTTAAAAAGATGGCACAGCAGAGTGTGCCAGAGAGGTTGTTCTGAGTTATTGTTGTGTATGTTTCAGTGGTCATTGCTGTCTTCATAACCCTCATTTCAATATAAATCACTTCCATTTTCATGTTTTCTCCCAGACTAGTTCCACATCCCAAGGACCATTCCCATGAGTACCAGTTGAATCTGTCCCCCCCAGCTCTTCTCTAACAACCTTTCACAACATTGGTAAAAGCTTCAGCACTCACTGAAAGCATCAAAGGGCCTATTCTCATCTTTCATGGAATCTAATAAGAATGGTGGGGCTATATATTCACAAAGCTGGCACTGCTTCTCTGCATGTCCTTTAAAAGCTGCAGGAGTCTCCATGTGGGAGAATGGGGATAACAGCACTGGCCTGCCAGCCATGTAGGCTACAACACAGAATCCCTTAAGAGAATTGTTGAAGTCCAAAACAGTTGACGCAGGAAAGAAAACACTTTGCAGGACAGTAAGAGGTGCATGCATTTGTGGGGAGGAGAGCAATGTGCCTACAGGTAGCTCAGCTGCCTCCCCAGCCTGCAGCCCCAAAATACAAATGATGACAGGACTGAAAATGTGAAAATCCCAAGCTTCACTGATCTAATTTACATCAGTGGACAACTTCTTGTACAGGCGAATCTCTGGAACAGGCCTCCTTTCCGCATTCTGTTAACAGAACTATAAATATTTAATTTGAAATATAAGATAATAATAAGAGTCTTTAATAAAAGAAGATTGTGATAGATTGGCAGACTGCCACATTCATCTCCACTTCACACAATGTCTCCTTCTTGTCTTGAACTGCTAGATAGCATCCTTCTGATGGAATTAATTGGCCTCTTTTTTGCCCCACACTATTTCTGGTTTAATTATCTTGCAGTTTGGCCCGTGGGTGATGTTATTCCTGCTGCTGCTCTTTTGCTCTCAGTGTTCTTACTTGGTGCAGGATGTTGTCTGAATTCAGTTCCATTTTCCTCTTACAAATTCCTGACCAATATTTCACGACATTTTCTGCAGAAAGAGCAATGTAGATTCCAGTGCAAAGCAAGCCGTGATCAAAATCCATTGGCTTCAACAGCTGATAGATCAGCTTTTTGCACTTACCACGTGCCTCAAGCAGTCATAAGACAGAAATGTGCATTGGAACATGAAGTTGCACTTGTGACGAAGAAGAGATGACAAGACTGATTGGAAGAAAAGAAACCGAGTTTCTGTTTTCTCAGGAAATTACAGCTTGACCTCAGGTTACTGAGATATTTCCATTGACTTCATGGCTTTTCCTCTGCAGATATACGAGATATGAGATCTATCCAGTGTAATTACCGAACTACCAAAGTGCAAAAAGTTACAAAGGAGATGAAATGCGTTTTAGAATTAGACAATGGGGTTTGGTTAATTTTTACATTTCTCTGTATACTGACTGACTTTTAATCTGGGGGTCTTAAATTGTTAAGAAGAAAATTAAAAATTACAGAGGAGGAACATTTCTGGATAGAAAAGAGGAAGAAAAGGGAAAGTCCAGCTTAACAGTAAGCACTCTTTCCTGGTAAATAGAATGGGTAAAAGGGTGATGCCTTGAAAAAATATGAAAGCCATTCCTGAGAAATTTCTTAGGTGTGGAAGAGCATAATGTCAGGTTAAAGCAAATCCAAACCCATCCCAAAACCTTAATTTTCATGTTTTTCTGTTTCTGGGAAGCTTTCATATTTCACTCTTTGTCACAGCTGATACCAAATTTTTCCCATGCTGTGACATATTACCTGTTCTACGTGCCCAGACAGTGCTTTCTATATGGCCTGTCTAAGCTGGTTTAGTCTGTTTCTGGGAGCCAAGTATCAGCAAGGCAGAGGAACATGCTCCTAGATGAAGAGAGATTCCTGTGCCACAAGCCAGGCACTGCAGCTACGCTTGGGACCAGCCATGGGCACACACTGCACTCGGCAGTGGTATTTATAGGATTGTTAACTGCCAAAGAGATGTGAGGCTCACCCCTGTAACAGTGTTTCCTTTGCCTTCAAAAAGCACTTCTCTGAAGTGCCCAGAGATATCCTGTCTTAGGGGTTATTCCCAGTTAAGACAAACGAAGGGAAAATGTGCGGCTGCTGTCAAAAGAAGAATAATGTTAGCGCTTACAAAAGCTCCCCTTCACATAGGAACATGGCATCACTATGCATAACCTCTGTGTTTGATTCTCTGTCATATTTTCTCACACTGGTGATGGTCCCAAAGCAAACCTCCGAGTGCAAGCACAGAACATGATTAAGAATCAAAGCCTAGAACACCAGAACATATGTTTGGCTTCTTGCTTGTGTCTTTATAGAGGTCCAGCCAAAAGCCTTAGTACAAACACCCTTGAATATTTGTATGTTCTGCACAATAGGCCAAAATATTCATACTCACTACTATTAACCTTTTGCTGACTAAAACTTTGATGCACATCTAGTAATTGCCATGGATTCTACAGGCGAGAGAAGCCCTGTTTGACCTGAATACAAGTCTAGCTCAGCCTTGTTTATGCCCCAGATATTCTGACTGCTCCTTCAAGTCCAAAGAACATTACTTCACACTACTGAATCCCTGAGGTGGGTTCCAATAATGTTCAGACCCCTAGACAAAACTCTGGGAAGAGCAGTGCTTCATGGTATGGACCCACTATGCTTATTTCAAGAGGACCAGATGCTCTGGTTTCCATTGGAAGCTCTTGGTCTCTGGTTAAGACAAAAGTAAATGAAAATTTCTCATATTAATCTGGTTTTTTCATGAGATGTCACGTGAGATAATCACCTTAGCAAAAAGGCCTTCAGTATGACCAAGGACCTATGCATGTATCTTTCAAACCTAGAATGTGAGGAAAGTCAAACTTACCTGCAAATTCCACAGCTGGAGGTGTGACATCATTGGATACCTCAGACAACCTGGACTTTGCCTCTGTCTTATATATGTGACTCTTCAGATTCCACTGAAGGTTTCTGCTCTGCCAGTCCTGCAGCTTTTAGACACACTTCAGCAGCCTGTTGACCTCCCACACAGGTCAGGACAAAGTGTCAAACAAGTGCTTTTTGACATAAATCAAGCTTCTCATGCTCGTGCTTCTCATGAATTAATGAATATCACACTTCAAAAGCGATTTTTCCACCAGCCATGGCACTGCAATATAAGAAAGATATAAAGCTATTAGGAGGCATCCAAAGAAGGGGATGAGGATGTTGAAGGGTCTGGAGGGAAAGATGGACAAAGTGTGGCTGAGGGCACTTGGTTTGTTCAGCTGGAGGAGATTGAGGGGGGACCTCATAGGATTCTACAGCTTCTTCATGAGGGGAAGAGGAGGGGCAGGTACCAATCTCTTCTCTGTGGTGACTGGTGACATGACCCAAGGGAATGGCGTGAAGCTGTGTCAGAGGAGGCTTAGGTTGGTTATTTGAAAAAGGTTCTTCACTCAGAGGGTGGTTGGACACTGGAACAGGCTCCCCAGGGCAGTGGTCACAGCATCAATCTTCACTGAGTTCAAGAAGTGTTAGGACAATGCTTGCAGGCACATGGTGTGGTCCTTGGGGTGGTCCTGGGAGCTGGACTATGATGATCCTTGTGGGTCCCTTTCAACTCAGCATATTGTATGATACTATGTAAGACTAGAAACTACCCGAACTACTACAGAGTATCTGAAATCCACCCTGAACACTGTGTATATATGATAAAGGGCATAATCTAGCATATTTTCCTCAATCCCAATGAAAATAAAATTATTTAAGACAGAAAAGATGAAAAAAAAATCATATAAAGGTTACTCCAGAAAATTTCAGCATGGAACATCTTAATTGTGCTCATTAATCAAACCCCAAATAAAATCAGCTGTCTTCTAAAGTGAGAACAGAAAAAATTAGGACAACACATGTCTGAAAAAAAAGTTAGACTTTTTTTATTCCAGGAGAACTCAACTAAAAGCTCCCTCCATTCTGGCACCTGGGTTTCGTTTCATAATAGCTTCGGTCCATTGTTCCTTATTATCAGAGCTGACTATGTTCAAGCTAAGGCAGATCTTGTTCCTAAATTTATGTCTCTGTGTGTGACCACTACAATATGTGTTTTGTATGCTTTTTCCTGAAAGCCTAATATAGTGATACCTGTGACACGGCTTGGACTCCCCCTTTCATGTATATTACCAACTCGAACTGCAACCTGCTGGTAGATTTTTCTTAAACTCTAAAATGAGGGTCTAACCTTCTCTTCTTTTTCTTTTTCTTCTCTGTTACCTATAATCTTGATTTGACTCACACAAAAGTGACACAGTGGGAAATCCACTCAAGAAGACTTTGACAACTAACAATGGAAACCTACCTACACGAAAGTTGACTGGTGGCGTTTATAGTGAAAAAATGTATTCAAGTTTAAAGATGTCATCTGTGTTAACTGATCCGTGTTGGTTTTGTGTGTTTTTGTCAAAAGAAATGTGCTGCGGAGTCACCTCTGTTAGGGTAAAGAAAACTAGCCAGAACAACATCACCACTAAAAATAGACAGGTATATTCAGGGAAAAAAAATCCCCCCAAAATATTTAAGATTGGGTAAATATGAGTTTTAGGTTGGACCAAATCCAAAGGAATTACATGAAATAGTGACACTTTCAATATTTAAATAAAACTAACATATAGAATTATTTATATTTCTCTTCCTTTTGTCTTCTCTAACACACACAAAAAATTGGTATTTTATGCAGTACCAAAATTGTTTTACATGTGCCTCATGGATTAAATTAAAATAAGATCACTGTACATTTTTCAGTAGTAGCTACCAATTCTTTTGGCTTTTGTTTTAGAGTTGAAGTTGAGACATTTTACAAAGATTCCTGTCCACCGGGAATGAATTCTTGCTGTGAAACAGCTTTTCTCATCAAATGGGACACCCGAGGTCATGAGGTGCCATTGGAAATCTTGGACATTTAATCCCAGAAAAGAGAAGATGTATAAGTTAGTATAAAGTTCAAAGATGCCAAAACCCAAGTAAAAGGGACTGAATGTACGAGGGTATTAAAGTCATTGATGTTGTACAACCAGTCCTTGTGTCCTCTTCCACATTACTGGGTCTGCTCTAGGCCAGACCTTGTTGCCGGACACAGCTGCCTTGAAGAAGTTGGTCTCGGCTATATTCACTGCTAACAGACGCTTTTGATGAAAACCATCTCAAATATTCCACATATGTGAAACTCAAAAATTGTCTTTTGGGTCAGGTTACAAACATGTGAAGTGGAGATGATGCTACTATGTCATCCCCATGAAATGCAGGACAATGGAAAAACTTGGAAGAGGTACTTGGAAGAAACCTGAGGTGACAAACACTGTGAGCGGAACAGAAAGTATCTGAAGGCAGAAGGAGGCAGAGAGTCAGCTGCATCATTAAGTTCATTTACCCAGGTCAGAGTAGCCTGAAGAAAAGATAGAGTTCAGAGGGGTCTGTACTGTTGTTGTCCATGCTGCAGATGTTCTGTAGCTAAACAGAAGGCTTTAATGAGTGAGCAGATTTGTGGATGGCAAACATTCCCAACCTGTGTATTGCCTATACCTGAAGGATTCCTATTAATTTAAATTCACTTAAAAATTTAAAGAGAGTGGGGGAAAGAAAAGGATCATCTCTTAAAATTAAATAATTTGTCCAGTGTTTTTTCACTAGTACAAGTTCTTCATCATACCTCATGATGCAGAAGAAGAAAAGCTCATAAAAGCAAGACATTTGACTGCTTAAGCAAAATTCATGCAGTAAACAGGAAACTAAACTACGTTGTTGGTGCAACAAGAAGTACCCCAGAAAATCCAGTGAGAAACATATATTTTGGGATGACTGACTGGAGAAGGGATTTCATCTCCTGCCATTGTGGCAACACTGATTCTGCTGTGGAGGTTCTGAACATGCTTTCTGCAGATAATATGAGCTGTGCCAGTGTGCCTCGTGACTGCATGTTTTTTACCATTTTAGAGCCAGGTAAACTGAGTGACTCGGTTAATGCATATCCCAGACTGCTAGGAATGCAACTTGTGAATCTTGTTCCATTTCAGACATTAACAGGCATTTTCTGGTTTGCTCCCTCATAAACAGTACACCTTCCCCACACGGACCCTTTACCTCAGCCAGACAAGGGCTATTGCAGGACCACAGCTCTCTCATCACCCACCTGATTTCTCCTACAGCTGCACTACCAGGCAAATCTCAGCATCAAAGATGAAAGCTGGATAAGATCTCCAACAAGAAAA
Organism: Eulacestoma nigropectus; assembly: GCA_013397775.1. NCBI lineage: Eukaryota > Metazoa > Chordata > Aves > Passeriformes > Eulacestoma > Eulacestoma nigropectus. The sequence continues at coordinate 172,676 of VZTE01006245.1, read as the reverse complement.
CCCTCAAAAGTTGTGGGATTAAACAAACCAAACCAAACCCCCTTTAAATGCTACTTTAGAGACCATGTGTTCAAGTTCAAATGGGGGTTATTGTGTCTCAGTTTGCTATCTGGCAGTCAGGGTAATTGACCCAGCAATACCTGCCCAGAGGAAGAGACAATGTTTGAAATTCGTGTTAGAAACAATTATCTACTTGACTTTTAAGTGCGGGTCTTTCTGCTTTTATTTTTTTTAGGAGGGCATAAAAAAAACCAAAACAGAAAGGCTCCCGACTCTTTGAAGGTCCTGTTTGTGCTGAAACAGCCTCTGTGAATTGGTAATTGGCCTCATAGAGCCCAGGGGATGTGAGGCTGAGGCAGCTTGGCAGGTGACACCGCTGCCATGCTCAGCACTTCTGCAGCCACCCGCTGCCCCGTCCTGGCTGCGGGGTCTTTGCTGCAGCGGGATATGCCACCGTCCCCATCCCACAGCCTGAGCTCAGCACCCTCCTCGCTCAGTCTCCCCCACCTCTGCCGACCCTTCCCATCCCTTTACTCCTCTGCACAAGGCTGGAGAAGGGTTCTTGGGGAGATGTGGCTGCCACAAGGCTGTGGGTGGGCAAAGCGCCCAGGTCCCCGTGGTGCTGGAGATCACGGCCTCCGTCACAGCGGCAAAGCAGGCCAGAGTCTAACTCCGGACAGTTGAAAACAGAAGCAAAGCAGCAAAGCCACAAACACGCAACTTTTCTGTTCTTCAGAATTGCTTACTGCTTCCTGTTAAACTGTTGCCCTTCACCCAGGGCAGGGCTGGCTCTCCTGAGGAGGGGGAGAAGTGGCCTGCTGGCAACACAGGGACACCTGAAGCTGCTGGCTGAGGAATTACAGAATCACAGAATATGCTGAGTTGGAAGGGACTCACAAAGGCGAGTCCAACTCCTGGCCCTCATAAACACATGGATGAGAAAGGAAGAATGATCTTCAGCAAGACCATGAGTGTTTCGTGGGCAGCCTCTTCGTGTCCCTGCTTGGTCGGGAGAGAAGACACTGGCTGGTCCCGGCAGTGTCCCCGCAGCCTCTCTGGAAAGGAAGGCTTGTGTGAGCCTGGAAATGCTGCACAGAACCATCCTGTTGGAATCCTGCTCCTGCTTCCCCTCTAGGGCCATGGGTGGGGCCAAGCCCACAGTGTGAGTGGACACACACGGCAGCTGGGCAGCACTTGTGGCCGTGCACAGAATGGGCAACTTCAACTCTGCTGCTCCCAGGGAATTCAAACCGTTAGAAAAATGAATTAAGCCTCACCAATACCTTTGCTTTAAAAATCAAAACAACAATAACAAAAAGACCAGTCAGGTTAATTACACTAGAGCAGGGAGGAATCTGTGAGATGTAAATACATTTCCATGAACATTAAAAGCAAACCCCTCTCTAAAGTGTTTTTCTTTCACAAGCAAGCAAGAAAACGCATTGGATAAAACAAACTTTGCTTATTTTAGTTTCGACTCAATTACCTGTTAATGGAAAAAATCTGGCACCACCAATAATAAGGCAGGAGTGAGATCACTGTTCTGGAGGCCTGGCTTGTCAGGGAAGCTTGCAACAAGAAGTGCATTTATCTGCCTTTCTATAACCCTTTTCAAGCACTCTGTCAGGGAGCCCAAAGTGAACAGCCAGTTTAGGAGGAACTTGGAACCTGCTCCAGGCCCCCTCAGCCCTCTGGGAAAAGGAAAATTATTGTTGGCAAGTCTGCCTGGCTCCAGAAGTTGATCCAGTGCCCCCCACTTGCCCATGCAGCAGCAGACAGAGCTAAGAATTTTGTTATAATTAAATAACAGTGTGCTGATTGGTTGCTGGAGGTGGTCTTGAAACTGGTGTTTAAGGCAGTGGAGAACAACGGTTACTATTCATAGAAAAAGCAGAGTCTTAAAATCCATCTGTTTCATTCCAAATTTAGGCCAAAAAAATGCTCACTCACTGTCTTTAAAAATACCACCTGCTTAGCTATTTTGTATAATGTGCCATTATATAAGTTTGAAGAAGGAGCAGGCAGGGAGGCAGCGGGGGCTGAGGAGGGGTGGGTGGAACAGATTAAAAGGATATAGTTAGATCCAAAAATACCCCAGCAGCTTATTTAAAAGGGAACACAAAATAAGGGAGCAAAGGAGACAATTTCTGATGGAGATTAAACCCAGGGTGTTTGCTAATGCCTAGGAACCAGCTACTACAAATGGGCTTGTTTGCAAATAAGATAATAATCCCTTTTCTCTCTTCCTTGAAAAAAAAACCCCACCCTTCTTGCTTTGCACACCCAGGTCCTGTCTTCCCCATGCTACAGAGCTGTGAAAACACCCTGAGACTTTCCCATCCTGGAGACTGTTCTGGTAGGATCCAGGCCAGGGCATCACAGACCCCTGCCAGCAGGTACCTCCCAAATGGGGCTGTGCTTCCCATCGGTGAACTGGTGCCAGCTGCTCTGTTGAAGGAATGAGACAAGGAGCTGGTAGACACACAGCATTGACTTTTCCAGAGCAGCTCTGCCCTGTGAGCAGGAGCATTAGCAGGGCCTGGTGTCCTGCAGATGTGCCTCCTATCTCCCCATTGTCCTTCCCCTCCCCTTGCTTCCCCACTGCAATCTTACATAATATTACATATTGCAGCTGCAGTATTTCCAGTTTTCCCTATACCCTTAACTTGTTCCCTTGTTCCCTCCAACATCCCAATGCTGTCCATGTCTCCTACCTAATCTTCTCGGCCTGCCAGCTGGGCAGGGGAGCGCAGATGCTGGTCCAGAAGTAGACGTGTGATAATTGGCCATCTGGATGCTGCCAGAGAGAATGGATAACAGCTGAGCTCTCCCTGCCTTTTCTTCAGTAGTGGATCTGGAAAGCCTCTCTTCTCAGTGCCGGCAGAGTTTTCCCTGGAACTCAGAGGGACTTTATCATCTCTGAGAGTTTGACTGCCACTGTCAAGTCTGGTTCAAAATGCCAGAGTATTCAAGAATTATCAGGAGAGGGTCAAGCAGATGGACAGAGAGCATGACTTCATGTTCTCCACTGCCTTAGAGGTCCAGACTAACAGCCCCTCACCCCAAAATTAAAAGCACTTCCAACCTCAGAAAAAGAGCAACTCCTAGAACATGGATGAAAGTCATGAGTTAATATTTTTGATTGATCCCAGAAGAAAATCAGTCCAAGGGTTGGAAGACTACAGTCCTCAAAGGGTCCTTAAACGGGTTGGTGACATTATTGACAATGATGGGTGCTTGGAATAAAATCACTTGTAGCTGATCTGTCTCAAAAGTCTCAAGATGTTTTCCAAGGACGTCTTAAAATGAATGCCAAAGTAACTGTCTACCCTTTTTTTATAACATAGCAATTGCTACAATCTCTGAGCAAATTTGAATATTCATAGTTTTAAGGCTCCAAAACCTTTAGACGTCCTGTTCAACAAAGATCACTTGAAATCAATTTTGGTCGTGTACTGAATTTAGTTTTCAGCACCTCTCCCAAAACAACATCCAAAGCCTTTGGTGGTAAAGTGCCAGACACACCTGGGCAGCAGTGTCACACACATTGTTGTTGTTATTGTTGTTGTTGTTATTATTAATAACAACAACATTAATATTAATATTAATATTATTAGCTTTCATTATTGTTGCAATGACCTATGCAACTATTTTACTGTAAATTCTCTTTACATCTTTTTTATAGTCTAATGAAATAAACAGGACTCTTAACGATTGCTCTTTTTTTCCTGCCTTTCCGTTTTTTTCTTTTGAGCAAAGCATAAAACCGTGGCACTGCTTTGAGTCAGCAATTGCTTAAACTTTTTAAAATTCCATACACTAAGTGAAAAATGAGATTTAAAAAACTAATGGAAAATAAATGTCTCCTGAACATGGAATACGTTGACTTGCTTCCTTGCGTTAGTCCATAAAAACAGATGGAAGCAATAGATACAGTGAATTACCTACAGTACATAGGGCCCTGTGCTATCCCGTGGCAGCCCTGGACAAGGACAGACCGTGCCAGTTTGTCACCACCCCACTCTAGTGTGGATCTGGGGGTGATCAGCCTGTTCCTCACCCTATTTTACACCTACAGTGTATATAGAAAGGGCTGTCTTCCCACCATGTTTCCAGGGTACCTGGACTATGGGCACAAAGGGAATACATATAAATAATGGTAATTTTCTCCCAAGAGCCTTGACCCAGCTCAGTTCCTCTAAGCAAGGGAAATGTGGAGGCAAATCTGAAGGCATAATCTCTCTAAGGGACACAGCCAAGGCATAACCTACAGGAAACACAAGCAATTGCTTTCCCAGGAATATACAATTGTTTTCCACAGCAAACAAAGTTCCCAGCACAAGTTATCCACCACTCACAAGCTCTGTTCAACGTGCCCTTGGAACACATGCCTCTCTCACCATACACACAGAAGGAAAACTAATTTGCACAGGAACGGTGTTTTAGGACTCTGCTTTCCGAAGTTTGCCTAATAAAGCAGAGAGCAAAGAATACAATATTTTCCTGAATATATGAATCATACCTTGATGGTGTCTACTTTGAATCATGGCATTCAAAGATCTCCCTGGAGCACTATTCCTTACTTTATAAGAGAGCAGCTATCCCCAGCAGAGATGCAGCACATGTGTCTGGCTGATGGATGGCCATGCTCTAGCAAAGAGTCAAAAAAAAGAAAAAGAAAAAGAAGTAAAAAATTCCCTAGAAACCTTAACTAGCCGGAGAGTAATTTGAGCATTGCATTCAATTTACTGGCTACCAACAACAGCAAAATTTGGCATCTTCCACCAAGGCTTTGCAGCAATATCCTTTTCCTCACTGCAGAGCCCTGTCCCACCCATGCTGCCCATGTGCCTGTCATGGGTGATGAGGGAACACGTTCCACTGAGGTCAAGGGCAGCATCGTGTCAGACCACAACAAAAACACCATCAGGCCTTGGATCAAGAGAGATAAATGGAGCTTAGTAAAAAATTCACCAGGACTTAATTCTTCAAATAGGACATAAGAAGGAATATTCATGTATATTGCCCTTTATTAACATGTTTGAACAAAAAAAAAATCTTGGAAACTAATAATTAAATATTAGCAATTTGAAGTACTGTATATTGCTTACACATTATTTAGTACTTCACTCAGTGCCTCCCAGCCCCTCACAAAGGAAATTCCTTCTGCAGCCAACGAATACTTTTGCAGGTTTTATTGGACCCCAAGGAAGGGACAGCACCATCCCAATACTGGGCTTACCAGAACAGCCTGTTCCCAGATCTCTGCAGAAAACTCACCCTTCCTGCAGAGCCTGCCAAGACCAACCAAGCAGAAGTGCAATACCTGAGCAACACACCTGCACAATGGCAGGGAACAAACCTGCTTCAAGACTTTTACACTCCATTCTCCTCAAGTGCCATTGTAGGAATTACTATGGCTGACATTTTCTAAGATGACTGGGCCTATGGTGACATCCACTTGAGATAGAATCCTGGAAATTATGAAGTTTAAATCTCCCTTTATTTAAAAAAACCCAAACAAATCAACAGCATAATAAGAATCCTTGCATGTAAATTCACTCCCATCCTGCAGCATCCGCAGGCATTGCTGTCAGGTGGATGCTGGATTCTCGGAACTGAGAGCAGGCTGTGCTGCAAGGGCTCATTGCATTAAAAAAACCCCTCAAATATAGGCAAAACTGGACTCAAATCTGTCCAGGAGATAAAGCTTAAGGCCAGCAGAAGGACTTTACTAATTAGGGCTATCTGGGCTCTCCTATGTGACCTTTATAGTGCACCAGCCCTATGTTGTGAGATCACCAGGTTGAACAGAAATTTATTAAAATTACAGGTATCACCAGCCCTGGTCTCCCATCCACCAGTCAGGCTCATTTCACACAGAAGGACATTCCCTTAGCTCACATGCTGTCTTCTGCCAAATCATGTGCCATTTGCTTTGAATAAAAAGGATCTTTAACCACTGCTACTCACGCGAAAGTGCACTGAGCAGGGAGAGGGCCAGTGCAAGCGCATTCCATGGGAACCCAAAGGAAACGGGATTTCTCATAACTAGAGCTGGCTGCAATTTGCCACAATTTTCACACACTTTTTTTTCGAGGAAGTTTTCCAGTTGGCCTGTAAATCTTTCCAGCCAGATAAAATGCAGTCAACATATAAATGAGTTGACAAGTCATTCTCTGCACATACTAAGTTGCTTTTATTAATCCAGAACTGCATGCTACAGATACTGTACAGCATGAACATTTATTCATTACAAAAAATGGCTTCCAAACCATTAAAAATGAAAATCGGAATAAGAGCATAAAACGGAACAGTAACATCACAACTGTTAGGAAACATTCAAAGTATTCACAAAAAATGTTATAGTTAGCATCTTAATAAACCAGAGAAAAATCTGAGACAGTTTTACAATCGCTTCATGTCAACTACAATGGCACTGAATGAACAGATGAACAATTTTTCAGCTTTATACAGCGTTTTTTGCAACATCAACATGCCTAGGTTTTTTTTTTTGTTTTAAGTTTGCTACCTACCTGTATGTAGTAAGTGTACATAAAAGTGGCAGTCTGATTTTCCTTTTATGAATAATCTAATATACAGAATTTGGCCCTTAAGGGTTTATACCTCTTCATTTTAAATGCTTTCCGGACAATCTGCTACCAAACACGTCTGTTATAGGTGACATTAAAACTACATACATATCTACCTATGTAACATCACAGCAAAACATGATGAACAAAAAAATTACAGCATTAAAAAAAATAATAAAGTTGTTGGGAGAAAGTTAAAAGTCACTGAGAATTTTGGCACATAAAAATTTTGCACACAGCCTACAGTCCTAATGTCGCAGGGGATTCAGCTGCAGTTCTGAACGGGAGACACTTGGACCTTGCTATTTTTCAAACAGCATTGCTAAAAATTCCCTTGCTAAATTTTCAAGTCTTTTCGTGTGTAATGGCTTTTGAAGCAATTTTATTCTTTACACTATTGATCCTTGAAAAAATGCACCTGCGAATGTCCATTTGGTGGCAACTGTATTTCATATAGCA
>VZTE01006245.1:132695-165608 GCA_013397775.1 Eulacestoma nigropectus | reverse complement strand
AATAGTGTTGTTTGGGGAATACATTTTTTAAAAAAAAAAAAAAAAAAAAAAAAAAAAAAAAAAAAAAATATCACGAAAAGAAATCAAAAACAAAATCCCGGAAAAAATATATATATACACATTTATATATAAACTTAAAAACCTTGTACAAATGAGTTGTTATATATAAGATGCTTACACTAAAGGAAAAAAAACCTCCTTTATACAATGTTTCAAGGAAAAAAAAGGAAGAAAAAAACATTTAAAAAGGGACAACATACAGATACAACAAGCAATTTCTAAAGCAATAAATACTACTGGTCCAATAGCGTTGTGATACTTTTAATTGTTGAGTAGCGTCCCCTCCCCCAAAAAGAACAACACCATGGAACAAGGTATATTAACACATTTTTTTAACCCTTTGTTTCTGTACATTTAAACAATAACAAGTAACATCACAATAAAGGTTGTTTCACACAAGGAAGAAAAAAAAAAGAAGTAGTAGCGGCACCGCATTCGTTGTGCCCTTAAAGGTTTAAAAACCAGATGTAAAATGATTGGTTCGCAAGCTCGTATTTAATACAAATAATAAAGAACCAATGCCTCCGGCAAGGGCTGCTTCAAAATTGCTTCTTTTTTTTTTTTAATTTTTAAAATCAGTCTTTAAAACTAAGCTATTGGAACTACATAACAATTATGTATATATATATATTTTTTAAACGCTACAAAGACTTTAAACAGCTGTTGATAAAAATTTTGGCAGAATCATGAGGCTTTTCTCATCTACATATTTAAAAAGGAGAAATTGAAATAAGAATGGGTCAAATATTGACCAATGAACTCGATAAAACATCAACTAATGTAGCCACATGGCACAAATTAAAAATGAAACCGAGAAACGACGACGAACAGCAGACAACAACGAGGAGGAGAAGAAAAAAAAAAAATAAGGAAAAGAAAAAAAACCCCAAACCCCAAATACCAACAGAATTCAATCCCCCCGAAAGGAAACCGAAAGGGCTAACGAGGCTAAAGCTATTCTAAGGACTTCGTTACAAGGGAGAGCGGCTGGGGCTGTGTCCCCGCCAGCGAGCTGTGGGAATGCAAGGAGGACGTCGAGGGCTGTGCGAGGGATGCAGCGGCGGCCGGCGGGAGGGCGGCCGGCGGGTGGTCCAGGGCCCCGTTGGGGCAGCTGGCGGCGGGCAGGGCGCCGGGCTTGCTCGCAGTGCTCTCAGCGAGCACGAGCGAGGATGGCGGCGGCATCATCACCAGGTGCGCCAGCGGGTCGGGCTTCAATGAGAGCGAGAGGGGTTGCGTTTGTTCAGTCTGTGGTTTCGAGTCTCTGGAGGGGGAGGCGAGCATGGCAGGGGAGGACGGAGGAGAGTCTAGTAAGCTTCCATCTGAAGAGGGTGGGCTGACGCAGCTGCCTTCACCTTGTATGTAGCGAACGCACTTTTTTTTTCTCCTAGAAACAGGGAGAGAGTTATCTGTGAATAAAGGGCAGAGACGCTGATGGAGACAGTCATCTACAGCAAAGAGCCTTCAATCAGCTACTCTGGGCTCTGCACAGGTGGCACCCTGGCCCTACACGCCATCCTAGGGGTCTGGCAGGGTGTCCTCGGCACCGGGCCCACTCGGGAACCTCCCCTTGGCTAACAGATTTGGAAAGGATTCACCAATTAATTGTCTCTTCATCCCCCTCCTCTTCAGGCCGCCTCCTTTCCTTATTTAAATAAATCAGAAAACCAGATAAATGGCTTTTGGAGCCCACTGTTCTAATCTACAAACTTTCCTCCATGGGGGAAAAAAAAAAGTAATTTAATCCTCCTAAAATAAAAACCCTGTATAGCTGAGGGTATCTCAAGATGTCCCATAACACTGTCCAGCTCAACGGGGCTATCACTACACCTGCGTCACCTGTGGTCTCTCATGATGCCCTGCCCTTGGGAGGCAAGAACGGCTGCAAACTACTGCTCTCTGCTTTCTCCTCTGTTAAGAACCACACCAAATCCAGAAATGTCAGTCAGACAGGAGGGATATATAACAGAGAGAACGAGAGAGAGGGGAAATAAAAACAAAACGAACAAACAAAGCAAACAGAAGAAAAAACAGGAAAAGAACAGGAAAAACAGAGTATGATCCAAAATAACAAGAATAACTGGTTGTATGGCCTGCAGGTTGTGGCTTTAAATTGACTCAGTTTTACTTTTTGTTTTAGGGGAGAGTGGTAGATTTGGGAAGCTGCTTCTCTGCATTTTGGGGAATTTTCCTCTGAGAGGCCATCCATGTAACTCCTGAGTGGGATCCAATTTCAGCAGGTGAAGAGCACGACGACAAGTACAAAGGTGAGGAGCAACATGGACCTTATTTCACACCAGGGAATATGAGAGTCTCGCAAGAGCCGCTCATCTTCAAGTAAATAAGTGACCCGACAGAGATCTTTTCTCCTCCCTCTGTCCACTGGATAATGTAAAGGAGCAATGAAAACAGATGACAGTTTCACACCATCTCTCTTGCCAAGTATATGCAAGACAATTCTAGCAGTAGGACAGAAATAATGAGGCAAGCAACCACAGCATCTGGCAGAACGATGTCCAGCGGCCACCTTGACCCTAAGCACGCTGGCTCTCCAGCCCTCCTATTCACAAGCACACTTCCCATGGGAAGTGCTGAAGTGCTGTCACACAGCCCAAGGCATAGGACAAAGTCTGTCTAGAGCAGCTCTGCCACAAGAATTTGGATGCTCAGCTAAGCTGCACAAAGCCACCAAGATGGAGGAGGAGGTTGCTCTCCCTCTCCAGTGGATATGTCAGCCCAGCTCAGCAACTCCATCAGAGGGAGCGCCTGAGCGTGGCACAGCAGCTGAGTGTCACTGGGGGACATTCCCCACTCCAGTAGGTGTCCCAGTTCCCCTGCTGGTCACCAGTGTTCTCCCTTATGTATCGCAACTGTGTTTGGCTGGGTTAAACCAAGCTCTGCCCTCCAGGCACTGGAGATAGATGCTTCTTATCTGCAAAGGAGATCAAACCAGCTTGATCCTGGAGTTAAAACTATTATCTCCCATAGCCAGGAAGGGAACAACAACCCCAGCACCCCATCTTTCACCAGCTTCAGTGAGAGACCAGTGCTGTGACATCCCTTCCTCCAGAGACTCAGGTCTGCTCTCAGATTCTGCTCCATGTGCCACGTGGCAAGGTAAGGGGTTAGGGCTATTAGAGTTTCAACCACGTTAGCCTGCAGATCAATACATGCTAAAAACTAAAGACAACCATGCAACTTAAATGTTAAAAAGAAAGAAAGAAAGTTAGAAGACAGCAAGTGAAGGCTGTAAACCATGCTTTATTAGAGCAACGTTAAAAGACAGAAAAAATAATTAATTTGGTGGGCTCAAAACAGACCTTGTTAATTCTTCTACCATCAACAAAAAACACTGGGGGTCTCTGTCTCTTGGCTAAGGACAGTTCTGCTGCTCTTTCTCCCCTCTCCTCTCTCACCACTTCCTACTTCAGCTGTGCAGCACTACCAGGGCCACAGTTCCTGTTTGGACCTTCTGTACAGCTCCAGTGGCAAAGCAGGACAGTTAAGCTCCACAAAGCTCACCAATATTACTTGTGTGGAAAGGTGAGTTCTTAAAATTTGGAGACTGCCAGACTCTCCCTCCCTCCCCTAATTAAAATTAGTTGCAAGCAGAGATGCAAGCTCTACCTGCCTCATTGATGGGGGTCTAGAAGTCGTTCAACTGGGCTGCTCTGAACCTACAAGGCAGTGAATTATTTAACTGGAGGCAGTTTGAATTTAGTATGCCAGCATTTCAAAATTTTTTTTTTTAATATTATTTAAGTTCTGTGGCCTGAAATAAAGAGCTCCATGGCAAAGCAACCTTAAACCAGGTCTACCTGACTTTCTGACACTGCAGAGTTAACAACTTTTTAAAAACCAAACCCATTGCTCTGCTACCCGAAGTAATTTTCCTTTGACTAGGATTAAGGGAGCACATTGCTTCCTCTGCTAAACTCTTTAATAGTGTGGCCACTTTTAGTCTGAAAAGCTATCTTCTTAAATCATGATGGCTCAAGGGGGGAGACATTTCCACAGTCTGTGCCAATCACACCGTGTGTTACTGTGGCCATGTACCTGTCAGGGTTAGGTGGGACAAAAGGCCCAGAGGGCCCCATGCCCCATGCCCCAAACCATGCAAGCCTAATTTTACCAGACATGAAGACCATCAGGCAGCTCTGGTGAAGGAGAATAAGTAAAAATCTAAGGAACTACTTGTGCCTCAGTTTTGCTCTCCTGAAGGCTGGAACAAAAATACTACATATCCCCCCTCAGAAACACTAATGAGGATTATTCACTTGTGCATTGCTCTGAAAGTGTTAACTTGCAACATCAGTAGGGCAAACACCAATAGATCTGAGCCCACTTGTGCTGCCCCTGAAACTAGCCCTGGGACAGCACCAGGAAACCTGTAATGCTGCAATTGCCATGAGTGAAAGCCACAGAAAATGGCAAGGGTTTATTCAGTTGCTGTGGGCAAAGCTGTCTCAGTTTTCACCACAGTAGCAAACTGCACATCTTTAGCACATACATAAGGCGTGCTACAAAAAATTACCATGCTAGTAAATGCAATGTTATAATGGTTAGGACCAGAACTAGGAGAGAAATGCTCTAATACCTAGTGGTAAAATGTCTCCATGCAGTAAAACCCAAAACAAAACAAGAAACCAAACCAAAACAAAAAGCAGCTGACTCCAAATCAGTAAGTCTAAAACTATCAGCTATACCACTGAAGTTGTCCCTGCTGTGCTGAAAAGACTTCTGACCAAAATCTGGTGTAAGTTAAAAGAGGGTTTATGCCTCACATGTAACCTTAGCACTGTACAGACCAAATAAAAAGTTTCCTAGCTGATAAAATGTAGTTTTAAAAGTATGTTGCTTACTTAAGCAGCCAGGAAAAGATAAAGCAACAGAAACATGATGTGCCCCCAGTTCTGGTACTTGGCATGCAGAGCCTGACATGCTTCACATACCCTATCTCTAGACTACACAAATATCTGCTGATAGTGTGCAGCAAACTAACCACAGAATAGGGCCTAACTAAACACAGCACTGGAGTCCTTGGCTAGCATGAGGCTCGAGCCTCCTTACACAGTGAAGTAGCTACTCAGCTCTTCTGGACTGAACCCTTCTCCCTTTAAGCACTAAGAAATGCTGCTTTGCCAGCCTGCTTAACACATGTCCTGGTACTGATACCTAAACCCCAACACCCCGTACCTACCATGCCTGAAATGGGACAATACACAACCTGCAGAAGGCATTTTTGGTGCCTCCTCTGGTACAGTGACACACACCACCACCCTCAATCCGTGTTTTCCTCGACACTAAGTACAGACAAGACTGCGTGCATACACAAAATACAATGGACGTCTGAGCTACATTCTAAATGAGATGGAGCACATGGGACTGGCATGAGTAAGAGGGGAAAATGTGGGAGAGGAATCACTACACACAGAGTGTGGTTTGGGTTGAAATACCTACCATCATAATATTCCAAATTCAAAGACTGCTTGTATCAGAATAAAGAAACAACAAATTTAACCAAATGCGATCATATAAGGAAAAAGGAACGAGAAAAGAACTACTCGGTATCCCTCCACCAAGAAAGCAGTACGTACTGAGTTACATATGGAATTAAACTCCAGTAGAACATGGGCTGCCGGAATTTGGGCTCTCTGATGTCTTTCATCTCCTTTTAATGCTGGAAACTGTGCTACTTAAGTTGTAATTAGTTTAGTCTAGAGCTCAGACGTTTACAGCTCACTTGTTGGGATAAAATTTAAGAAAAAAATCTATTTTCAAAATTAAAAAAAAATACTTCAGATCATTTAAAAAAATTATATCTACATAAACCTTACTGAAGCATAGAAGCCAACAGGCAGCTATTTAATTTTTCAGATAATACCAAAAGAATGAATACAATATAAGCTGTAAACACTGGCTTTTACATGTCTAATCATGAAAAAAACACTAGTGCTGCAGAACCTTTTTAAAAAGCCTTTGCAGGCAGGGGACATAGACCCAAATGAAAGACAAAATATAAATGTCCAGCTAAGCATTAATTTTGCTGGCAATCTGGAAAAAATAACCCAAAAAAAGGCCAAAAAATTGCCAGCTTTAAGGACTTTGAGTTTTCTTGTTCCCAGTTCTACCACCAGGGAGAGGTTATTGGTAAAGAAAGAGAGAAAATGGCATTAAATTAGCAAGAAATTCCAAAGATCAAAGATTATTAGCATTTGATGCTGTGGGAGAGAGAAAGGTGGGGAGTGGGGAAAAAAAGATTAAAAAAATAAAATCACACAAATGCACTAAGAGGACAGATTGCTTTTATTTCCCCAAAGGCCTAATGGGTAGTTTTATACCTGCATGGTTTGCACCATAAACTCTGTCGGTCAAGCCCGAACAATGCCCGACACTTCTTTGGAGTATTTGCATCTGTTAGCATAAGGTAAACACAAAAAATACAACACAATGGTGGATAGAGCTCATTTGGTCTGCGTCATCTTAGCTACAGCTACGTTCAGCTTTCAATCACCTCCGTTTTATTTGGTAATCTCCCCTCATACCAAGGGCAGGAAGGAAAATAGGACTTTCACAATGAGCCAAAGGCAAACAAAAAAAAAATCTCCGACACAGCCATGAGCCTGTGTGGTGTCGGTACCGCACTCAGTGCCGCGCTATCAAGGGCTTTGGGAGCGACTTTCCTTGGGTGGAGGCTTGGAAGGCAGGAGCGTGGTTGAGCCACGGATCTGATGGGCTTAAGGTTGATGCTGTTTTACAGTGGGTTTTTGGCTAGCAGCAGCAAAGAGGAAGGCAAAAAAAAAAAAAAAAAAAAAAACCAACAAACCAACCAACCAACAAAGAAAAAAAAATAAGCAAAACCCTTTCGGAGAGACGATAACTGATGGCAGTGTCCCACTCCCTTGTGTCTTCTAGATCACAACACAGAGCTACAAAGCAATAAGGCAGGAAAAAAAAGGGGAAAGTACCAAATAAACCAGCTGCAAATCAGCCATAGCGAGTCTGGGAAAACTATACACACCTGCAGGGGCCGCACCAGTTATTCTGTTGATCAAGGCCAAAGCGCGCTCGGCATTTCTTAGGAGCGCTCAGGTCTGAATGAGTTCAAGAAAAGCGAGCAGAAAAGGGAGAGAGGAAAAAAAGAAAAGGGGAGAGGGGGGAGTGAGAGAGAGAGAAAGGAAGAGAGAAAAGGGAAGAAAAAAGAGAAAGGTAAAAATAAGGAAAAAATAAAAATAAAAAAGGGAATAAAAATCAATGTCCTCGTTATTAATTGCAAATATTGACTATTGATTTAAAAGTTAAAAAAAAAGTGATAATTACATTTTTATTCAACTCTTGAGATTAGCTGTTGCAATTAAAGCTGCAGTATCCCTTTATAAAGGACTGTTTCTTTTCCTTTTAAGAGAGCAGGTAGAGGAAAGTCATTGTGGTTGGTCTAGCAGGATGTTTCAGGCAAGATTGATTTGGGCTGGGTTTTTTATTCTCTTTTTATTTTTTTTTTTTTTTAAGAGGGGGGAAAAAAGGAAGAAAAGAAGCTGGGTATGGAAGTTAGATCCTGAACATGCTTTTTTCTTCAACTCAGATACAAAATAAGAGAAAAAAAAAAAAAAAAAAAAAAAAAAAAAAAGGAAATTATATCTCCTGGGATAATGCAGCTTTTGGAATAACATTCAATTTACTTGTTTTCATTAATTTGTATTTAAAAGAATGGATAAGAATAAGCAGATTGCGGAATGAGTATGTTAGTATCAGCCAGAAAATAAAACGTAAAGCATGGCAAGGTGCTGAGTTAGTATAGCTAGTGAATTGCAATGAATAGGTTTGAGCAGAAAGGAAAAAAAAAAGATCCAAAACGAAAATAATAATAAAAAAATGCATATGCATGCTAATGTGAGAAGACTTAGTGGGAGCCATGAAAAATGCCATTAGATTAAGGAGGTTCATTACTGACTTGCTTCCATTCTTTATCAGTCTCTTTAAAGAAATACTGCATATTCAATTTGCACAGTTAGTACAACTCTTGCGTTATTTTTACTGTATTACTGTTTTAATAGCAATTGTTACAAAAACAAAAAACAAAATTAAAAAATACTATCAAACATAATAGATATAAAGATATATAGATAATAAATACTATCAAAACGTGTGGATGGTATTTTTTTCTTAATGTCATAAGTGTTTAATGTTAAAATCTATAATGGCAGGAAAAAAAATTAAAAAGCAGTTTATAAACTATTTTAAATGACTCAAAATGACATTAGCACCTGTAATCGGAGGAAGTGAAAGGCAAGGATTTAGGAAACATTCGCTGTGTTCTGAAAAAAAAGAACAAATTATACAAAGGCTTCAAAAAAACTAAGTTAGGGCTTCTTCAAGATCGACTATGAGATTGCCTATGCAGTATTTCTAATTTCCTATATAGAATGGCAAACCTCCTTAATTTAAAATGGGTGCGATTTACCACTGTAAGGCATGCATCAGGACATCCAGGGACAGCCCAAATTAATACCACACGCACTCAGCCACGCACACACGCACACGGATGCGCGGAGGAAGCGGACAACTGGATAAACGATGGCACAGGCATTACAGCTACGGCTCTGCGGTTACAGGCTCGGCAACTACCGCGGACAAACTCAGCTAATGCCACACGAGGAGGCTCTGACATGCAATGGCTGGGTTACTAGTTTTAGAAGGGCGGTAACGCGTGAATAATTGGAGTGCATTTAAAAAAAAAAAAAAAAGCTGTCTAGCATAGGGACTGGCTCCGCTGAGGCCAGGAGACCTGTGCCCACCTCCCCCATACCTACAGGGGTCACACCGGGATTGCCACATTTCCACTAAGCAAGAAGTTTAGACTTATTTTAACTTACCATTGGTCTCTCCTGGCTGCTTATCCCTTTTCCTCTTCTTCTTCTTTCCCTGCAGAAAACATACACAAACGAGAAGGATTAAAAAAAACCCCAAACAAGTGTCCTTGCAAGAGGGCACTGAGCAATGAGGCTAGAGTAGGAAGCTCCCAAGGGGGGACACCGAAGTGTGACACTGGCTCACCCTCAGTGCAGGGAAGTTTGGGGGCCCCCAAGGAGATGCTGCACCCTGGGATTGACTCTGCCTGCCTGCCTTGTGACTTTTCAGACAGCCTCACTTCAGCCCCCCCAGTGCTAACACCCACCAAGGCCATGGGCAGCTGGGGCGGGGGCAGAAGGACTTGCAAGATGCTACTTTTGAACTAAAATCATCATGAAGCCAAAAACATTTGAGATGTATATGCTCCTGCATGCAGAAGTATCAAAAACCATTCATTGTCATGTATTGGTGGGGCAGAAGGGGAAGGAGAGGGAGATTAGAGTGGGGAGAGTGAGGTCAGATTGAGCCCCTGGAGTTCCTCAGCACCAAAACCCAAGCATTCAAGCAGACAAGGAAGCCACAGTAATGAGCAAATCCTAACCGGCAGTTTTATAGTTCCACTGCCAACTTAAAAAGCAATGCCAGGACAAGAAAAAAAAATCCAGACATAGCCAAGACCCTTCCCACATTTTGCTCTATCACAAGGAAGAAACCAGTAATATTTTGCTAAACTCCATCCCTTTCCCAAACACTGTACCACAAGATGATGAAATTTATTAGTTTTTGACTGGAGGGAGAAAAGCCCTTTCTGTTTCCCTCCAACAGTGTGGGAGAGGACAACTGGAAGCCCAGCTTCTGTGGAAACACAGTAATTGCTTTCCAATAGAAAAAATGTAAAGTAACATGCACAGCTCAAAAGAGAAAAGCTCTTTTTCCAAGAAAACTCCTCTAACACACGTACAGGGTTTGCAGAGCAGTACAACAAGGCTGGTGTAGGTGACAGAATAATTTAATTTTCACAGCTCCTTAGATGCTAAAAGCAGCAATGTCAGCTGTAAACAGCATAAGAGATCCTGGATTTTGGAGATGTGGGCGTAAGAGCAGGTAGTGAGAAGACAGAGCAGCAGTCCCTTGTGGTCAAGGGGCAAAAAGCATATCTTGGAAGAAGGAATCTCACAGCACTTTTGAAGGGCTGGATGTATCTGGGAAAGCCAAGAGGTTGTCCCACACAGCGGGCATCTTTCTCAGTAGATGGATCCCAGATACACGGTTAAGATGGGCTTCAGCATGGCACATCCACATTTGGGATGCTCACCATGATAGGTTTCCCGGAAAGTATTAGTAAAAAACTCCCCCAATGTGACGTAGGATATTGATTTGTTGTTGTCCTTTTTCTTCTCCACAAAGCTGGCCTTGTGGCATGGGGCTTCTGTACTCATCCCCCCTTGCTTGCTCAGGGCTGTAAACTGCCATCCTGTTGTCCAGGTTTATGAGGTCCTTCTGGAGATGGAAAAAGCCGTGTGCACTGTCCATCTTAAAGGAACTTTAAACAACATGCACATAATCCTGTAGCCTGGATGCTGATGACAAATCATCTCTGACACCTCTGAGGTAATTTTTTGTGATATGGAAGTTGTCAATTGCTAGAGCAGCCATCAGTCTAACATGACAGGCAGACAGGGCAGACAAGCATTGCTCCTAAAGCTCCTTGAGAATAGAATAGGGAAAACCATGGTATCTTGAAATCCACGTAATCAAGATGCAAGAGGCTCAGACTGCTCCATCTATATTGATCTAGATTGACAGTAACTCTGCGAAAATCAGTGAATTTTTTCCCGCTTTCAACAATGTAACCAAAACCAGACAATTGCCTCAAGATCATAAGCCTGACTTTTATTTAATCTCAAGGAGGCCACTTGCATAATTAACAGACTGCATCTGTGGCAAATTTGCTTAATTTTTGCAGTACATTTGGGAATTCAAGGGCTATTTCAATTTGAGACCTTATAACTTCTTCACTCGAGAGCCAGCCAGAACAAAGGTCGGGAGTCACCTGCCTTTCACAAGCTCTTCAAACCAGGTATTAAAGTACTGTAATGCCTTTAGGGAGCAATCTGTTAAAAACAGCTGATTTACAGGAATGTCAGCCAGGGACCAGGAATGTCTTGTTCTTTTTCAGCACAAGTTTTTTAAACTGTTCCTAACAAAGAACGGACAGAGGTCCCATCAACTTCTTTATACCCTTTTCAAAGGAAACAGAGAGAAGAATCATCTGGTTTGCTTGTTCAATTTTTGTGCTACAAGAGGATATTTGACTATGTAGCTAATTTAATATATGGAATTAAGGAAAGAACTGTGGCAGCAGTTTTTCAAGTGCTCTGCAGAAGACAGCATTTTGTCTTTGCCTCAGATTGTCCTCCCAAGACTTGAGCAGTTTGCAACATTTTCTGTCATCATATTATACAAATTGTTATGCTGCAAGTAAATATGGATGTAAATACCTGCTCCCCATTCTGGCAGTTCCCTCTCCAGAGCCAAACCAACATGGGTTTTGATAGGACTGCAGAGTTCTTTGGTACTGATTTTCTAGACAAGCAGCGGGTGGGGTGACTGGACCCTTACATACTTCTGAGTCCAGCACTCAGCACTGCTAAACATCTTATATTAGATCTCAGGAAGAGACAATGTGCCTTGTGACACCAACAAGCCACGAGGCTGAAAGCTGCATTTCCTGAATGCACTGCTCCTGTCTCTGAAGACTTGGGCTATAGCTGGCCTTATCCTTGAGCCTGATGTGAGGTGCTTAACAATTTAACCACTTCAAGCAGCCCAAAGTCGCTCCCCTGCTAGATGTGTGAAAGGCTCAAGACCCTAGAAATGGCTGAGGGAGGAGGGGCACTCAGGAGAGCTCTGAATGGACCAGGAGAGGAGACATAAATAAATCCTGTGGATGATGCAAAGGTACCACGCTCTCCTCAGGCAGGAAGGTTCCCCCTGAAGGTCACTTGGGGGTACAGCATCAAGCCGCTGGGAAAGCACCGGCTTTCTCATCCTGTCCTTTTTAGCTTGAGAAGAAAGGGTTTCTCAGTGTTCACACAGTGAGGACAAAAGTAAAAGGTCCTAAACACTGAGGCTTTGTACATGCCCATCTGTCAGTGGCACAGTCACTGTGCAGAATGAGCATTCCCGAAACCTCAGTCAAGCCTGCACTCCCTTTCGAACACCCAAGACGACGATACTGCACAGTGCTGAGGAACTACCTCGAGCCTATGGTCTGACAGCCTCAGGCCAGACTGTGCTGAAAAGGCAAGGAAAATGTGCTAAGCAGAAGCTGTGCCTCATCAGGCTTAAAAAGGTCTCCTCTGAGGAGCACAGAACCAAGAATATTCTGAACTGGAAGAACAACTGAGCATGCACAGCTATACCTGCAATGACCAAGGAGGGAGAGCTGAATTCAGTGGAAAGAAAAGATGATCAAGAGAACAGAAGGATTTAAAAAAATGTCCTTAAGTACATATTGCTAAATAAGTGAGCATGTGTATTCTCCACCACTGACACGGCAGAAGAGTGTAGAGGGTTGCTGCTGCTGCTCCTGGCTTCACTGCAGGCTCTGAACTGGCTTCTTTACACCCATACATGTGAAAATGAAGATTCACAGAGGCAAGTATTGTCATATACGGCAAAATGGGGTATTTATGGTAAAACAGGCAGTGATGATGATGGGGGTGGAAGAGACAGACTTCAACAAAGTCATGTGTAACTCTATACAAAACTGACATCAGTCTTAGAGCTGTTGTTCCCCAAACCTGCAGGGAAGTCTGACTAGAAGGCAGGGAGCAGCACTTATTACAGAGTTAAAGACCTTGAAAGTTTTAGGTGATTTTTATTTAACTTAAAAAACAAAAAAATCAAGATGCTGCTATAATCCTATTAAAAGGGTTTAGAACTCTCACCAATCCACAAATCTGTCAAGAATTTATGGGCTTAGGCTTGCAAACACTTATTACCATCTGCACCGCTTATCCTTCATGGAAGGAGCTACATAGTACTAGGGGTTATAAAGCTGCCCTTATGCTTTTTAACAGACAAAAAATTCTACCACTTTTAGCTCAAAAACAGGCTTTCTGGAAAGTGGAGGGAGGAATCAACCTTAAAAACAATCCATGAATTGATCACAAATTCCAATATACTTTTTAAAAAATGAGGAGGGTAGGGGGGGAAAAAACGGTAATATGGGCATGAAATAGAAAACATAAACAAAATATACAACTGTAGAGCACGGAATAATTCATTTAACACCACTTGAGAGTAAGACTTTCAAACATATAATGCTTTTGGTTTTGCCAGTCCTTCTCTGAAGCTAGGATAAGTCATTCTTCCACTTTCCACTATACTCTCACACAGATAAGCACAAGACACTAATTATTTGTCTCTCTTGTTGGAAAGGAGAGGAGCCGTACTAGGGGGATTTTTAATTTTGTTTTTAAAAATGGAATTCAAAATTACCAGCAAGCCAAACAACATTTCCAGATGCTGGTAAAAGTGAAGGGAAGACTTTTTTCACAGAGTTCTACTGTTATCCCTCCAATTCTAGCCCCTTACAATTCCCAGCCAGGAAGCCTCTTCCAAGTGGAGGGCTGGGAATTACCCCCAGTAGCTTTAGTACCGCCCAAGGGAAATGCCCATTGTTGTTACCAGATTGGGGTCCTGAGGATTTCCACGTAGTGCTTGTGTGCAATGTGTGGTCGTAGTTCAGCAGGTCACACAGACATTTCTACAAGCTCTACTACTAAAAAAGTTTCCACCTACATAGGAACCTACATAGTTATCCCGTGCAGACCAGCCAGGGTACAGCTGCATGTGAAGCTGTCGCTCCTTTCTTGCTAGTTCATAATATTTCGCTTGTTCTTCTCTGGATAACGCGTGCCACTGGGGTGAAGAAAAGACAAAAAGACAAAATAAAAAGCACTAGTGGTTGGGGTTTTATAAAGCATGTTAACAGCAAAGTGTATTATTTTTATATATATAAATACAGTTAGAATCAATTTTCATAAAAAAGAGATAAAAATGGATGATCTGGCATGCTGACATTCGTATTTTATTTACAACTCCAGATTATAACTGCAGTTAAATCAACTGAACCACAACTAATCATTTACATGCACTCAACCCCTTTGTCTCCTGTTGAGAGAGGAGAATTAAGAAATCTAAACAAAAACAGGCAGCAGGGGAGATGGTCCAGAAGCTGAACCACTTGTCCTGAGCCAGAACTCAGTTACAGCTTTGGAGGTGGTCTCCCCCACTGGCAGTCCCTCCCCTCTTCTAGCTCTCACAGGTGCTGATACTGGGACTGTACTCAAACGTTTTTCATTTCCCATTTACTTTTCTGCCTATCTTAGGCCAAAATAAAAATCTAAGATTTTTTCATCAACTGGTCATGGAAGTAGCACTGAAATAACACTGCTATTAACTAACTCCTCCTCTTCCCCATGAATGACCTCACAGGCAAGAAGTGCCTGCGAAAACTAAAAACCAAACCAAAGCCTTTGGTTTAGTAATTTTCCTATCCATTTTCACAATAACAGAAAAACACAGGGATTCAGAAGGTGTGAATCCTACCAAGTTTCAGGCCCTGCTTGTGCTTGCCCCCTGTTACCTACCCTTCGACCGAGGATTTGGTTGATGGCTGCGCTCTCTTTCAATGTGCATTCTGCTACAACTTTTGCTCTCATTTCCTTCATATACAACATAAATGCATTAAGAGGTTTCTTTATGTGTGGCTTCTTTTTCTCTTCTTCTTTTTTGGAGTCCTGATGTTTTCTGAAGAGTAAAGATACAACAGACAGAGACCTCACAGTGAGAATCCCTTGTGACTTTATTAAATTAATCCCCTCAATCTCTCTAGCATTAATCCTCAGCAATCTCCAGGAAGAGGACCAGAAGGTTCTCTAGAGCCTTCACCCTGGCTGGTGTATGGGAACAGTCTTAAAAGCGTTACAAGAAAAGTCACCTTATGTTTATGCAACATCACCAAGTACCCTCTGAGCCCCTACAAGAACCTTGGAAGGACATGGGCATCCAGAAAAATGGGCTTTCAGGGAGAGGTTGAGCATAACAGTAGAGGAAATAATTACACCCCATCAACAATGGGCTCTCGTCAGTTCAAACCTAAACTTGATACCAGCTCTCTGCAGCTTTCAAGAAGCCATTTATGCTCTAGTTTTTTGTCTCCTGTGGTGCATCTGTTATCTCAAGGCACTGAATAACAGAGGAAACTGGTCAAGAAACTTGAATCTTGATCAAGAAAATTCCACTTCCTCGTTAAAACAGGTGAAATTAATAACTACTTGCTGATGTCACAGAATGACTCAAAGACTGCTACCATCATTTTGAGACGCTTTGGCAGATAAACCACATTTTTACAATTACAACTGTAATTACAACAACAACAACAAAACAAAATTCACAGCAAAAACATCACAAACCTAAGCCTTTTTACAAGCCACATATGCACAGGTGATGCTTTGAGTATTCTAAAGAGAAGACAGGAGAAACAACAACTTACGAGCTGTGGAGTGAGCCGACGTCGCTCTGGGAAGATTCCTGTTTGACTGTTGGTGTGACTATGGCCGGATGAGGAATTCCAGTTGTATGTAAACTATGGTGTGGCGGGACCATGTGTGGAGGAAACCTAGAGGAGAGAAAGCTGTGTAAATCGTCAGAATAAAAATGAATGAATGGGGAGGGATGTGTACACACATTAAAAAAAAAAAAACAAACTGGCATATAACAAGCACATGACAGCTAGACAAAGCATATGAAAGCTGGCAGCATTAATTAGCAATAAATTAAACATAATGACTCTTTTAATGTCATTAAAGCCAATCTTCCCCTTCATTATCATTACTGACACGAGACATCATGATTTTTAACATCTTTAACAAAAGGCGAATTCAACTGGATGAAATTGTATGAAGGTAGAATTTCAGCTACCTGAAACAAAATCCACCAGTCCATTTCTTTGCTAAGAAATTATGTGTGGCAACCAAGGAATCAATTTTTATAGTTGTGAATCATGTTGTGAATTTAGGATGACATCTTTTATTCTATATTGACAGCAAAATAAAATATTAATGCCAACACATTCTAGATGCATTTTTGATAATACTTATAGACGCCTCATTAGCTGTATTTTGTTGATGGAGCAAAAGAAAACATTTTTTTGTGTCTAATAAATCTCTGAGCCACATTGCTTTAACAGAAGGTGGAAGATTGTGGAATTTTTGATCCATTAAAGTAACCTAGAAAGGCTTTAACTATCTAGCCTTTCTAAAGAGAAAAAATGTTGTCAGCTTTATGGTTTATGGTCATATACATGGACAGATCCCGGTCCTGCAAGTGGATGCAGAGGGATGTGCAATCCTTCTGCATGAATCTAATTGCTTGGTCGGGATCACAGCACAAACATGGCACAATCATTCAGACTTTTTACATTTTAACTTCTCAAAAGCAGGATTGACTTATATCATTGTTTCTCAACAGTCTCAGAAAGGTTTTGCAGTGAATAAGGAAAGTACAGCATGACTGACTGCCTTCCTGTTAGAAAATTCCCACTGAAGTCAGCAGGTTTCCAGGGAATGGGTTCTAGCCCAAAATTATGTTTCAGAAGTAACTTTCCTCAACGCCAAAATTAAAGCAATCTGGCAAGCGCTTTTCTCACTGCAAATCCTCACTCTCATCCCAGATTTTGAACCATTTGATCCAAGTAAAATAACCCAAGATTATGGAACGGTCAATGGGATAAATAATTATTTCTTCTATCATCAATATACAATGATTTTTTTTCTATCCAACAGGATTTAAAATGGGGTGATATACCATGGATATCACCATGTATAAGCATCAGATATATGGTGGAGTTATCATTTTCTCCCCCCTCTTATAAATTCCAATACTGAGCTTAACAATCCCACCCCCTGTGACTGCCTAGACATTCCCTACATTCACAAGATGACACAGAAGTACTTTCATGAACAAAAGCACTGTCCACTACAAGCTCTGAGGATCTTTGTCTATCAGCTGGTAGTACTCAGGGTGATTAGACAAGAAGAATTATGTCTTTGAAGGCAGTGGTGGGAAGAGCAAGGACTGACAGGGAGAATGTGAAATTGTTCAAGTTGTAGAGAATTGCAGTTCTTCACGAACAAAGGCATGGAGAGAAGGGAGGCAGGAAGGTGGGATGGCAAGGGAAGAGGAGAATGGGCAGCAAGATGGTCATTCCTACTTCTGCTAAAGACTCACGGACACAAATCTCCAAGTGGATTGTCCAAGTGCCTTCCCACTCTCTGACAAAAGTAGCTGGGAGAGAAGCACACATTTGAGGATATACTTTGGTTCATGGTAGGTCAGAACAGAAGACAATGCCGAGGCTGCAAAGGAGACTGACATCCTTGTCCCAGTTCTGCCACAGAACTGCTCA
The DNA here is from genome assembly GCA_013397775.1 of Eulacestoma nigropectus. Lineage (NCBI taxonomy): Eukaryota > Metazoa > Chordata > Aves > Passeriformes > Eulacestoma > Eulacestoma nigropectus. The sequence goes on along the minus strand of VZTE01006245.1, from coordinate 148,222 downwards.
CCATCAGCAAGACACAAACTGGGCCATTGTATTTTTTTTTTCTGTTCTCTCTTTATTTCCACGTGTATGTATTTTGATTGGACATATCTAAAATCTGTTCACACAGCACCTGGGACCTTCAGATGCCGTACAACGCAAATAAAAACTGACAGTATGAGTTGGGGTTTTTTTCAAAATAACTTAAAAACATTGGCAAAAATAAAACCGATGGCAAAAAACTGACCTCGCTGAAAGCAGTTTAAGCACAGTGACAAAAGGTTGAGACACATTCCATCAAGTGACTGTCCTAGGCAAGACCCAGTTTTCCAGAGAAGACTATGCTGCTGGGGCTGGCTAGGCCAGACACAAGGGGACAATGAAGGATGGAGATGGAGATGAAAAGTCTTCCTTCAGAGAGCAGGCAGAAGAGCTATGCTGGTCTGACATGAGAGCTCAGCATGAAGTGCAATGGGCAGGTACCAGCAAGGAGAAAACCTGAGTGCAGAGCACAACATGCACAGGTTGTGTGAAAGCCTGAAGGACAGCAAAGCCTCCACTGACCTCAGCTGGGATATTTTACTCACTGGGCTCTAAACTCCAGGGACAGCAGCCTTCATCAACAGGCAGCTGCAGCTCAGTGGTTATTTTCAGGGTTGCAGTTTCCATGAGGAAGTGCTGTGTTCATTACCAGTGGCCATTCACTTTCATACTGAATCTCTTCAATTCACAAGGCTGCCTATTGGACTTACACACTCTTTCCTATGTTCAGGGCTACAAAAACACGCTCCAGAACCCAAAGCTGCTCTCACAATCCCATGGACTTCCGTGGGCTGGGTGAGGGCTCAGCCCAAAGTCTGAGTGCTTGCTCATTTCCATGTAGACAGCCACTCACAAGGCAATATGAGCAGCGGAAGAGTGTTAATTTTTAACTTCTTGGCTACACTCCAACTTCAGTAATTACATTCAGCAAAAGTGAATTTCCCCTGAAATTTCAATTACAGAAGGTATTTTCCACTGCCACCACTTAACTGCTGTGCAGTGTTTGTCTGGTGTAATTCTGCTAAATTATTTCCTGATTTCCTCTCACAGCAGTTATTTTTTCATAGTGGGTCCACTGTTTGCCCATCACTCAGCTAGCCCTGTCTCATTTTACCTTAAAGGCATATTACAGAGGGGTAATGAAGGATCAAGAGATGTTATAGGCATGCTGCAAGCATACATCGTGTGGCGATGCTACAAGCAACAACAAAGAGTTGTAAATGGTTAAAACAACCTGAAGACACTACTTTAACAGTCTAAACCATTTATGAAAAATCACTGTTAGTCAACCATTAACCTTTTATAAACTATTCATAAGCACACTCTAACTAATGAATGGTAATTATGAAGCTTAGGGAGCTAAAAGTTGGGAAGCATTATAGGCTCCAAAGATCTGTACGATAATGCAGGCAAAGATGGGAACCACTTTTAAAGGAAGGCTCTGGTAAACTGTGGATGGAGGGTTGACGTTGAGGTCTGCCCTGGCTTCACTGTTGGGGCAGAGCCAGCACAGCAAGGCCAGGTTTGCAGCAAGGGCTTGTAGCAGGGCCCTGCAGGGCTGTTGCCCAGGGCCAGCCATGAGCAGCATGTCTGGAGGCCAGCGTGGGCATCGCCAGGCATCTCCCGACCACACCGGACACTCGGACAAGGGCTGTCCCACTGCTGAGCCCAGGCTGACATGGGAAAACATACATGAAACCACGTATGAGAACACAGCTTGCCCAGAGGGTGTTCCCATCTACGAGAAACCAAGGGAGGTTTCTGAGCTAAAACAAAGGGTAAACATCTTAAATCTCTTCATCCTCCTGCACGTGTGCCTGAGCATGTGCACGCATACGGGCTTCTGTCAGAAACAAGAAAGGCTCCCTGTGCATATGCACACCCCTCACCTTCGCCTAAGACATTTGCCAGATTTTTTTTCTCTAGACAAGTATTCCATGAATTGCAATAAACACCCTAAAAATTCTAAGCAGCTCATTATACACCACTGTCTCCTTTTATGGCTCCAAGCCAGAATATAATGATGAGTCTTAACTTGTTAAGGACAACTAATTTTTTGTTCCTGGCTGTCTCAGGGGCTTCTCTCTTACTCACTCTCACTTTACTTCACTGTTGACATGTTTCTGTTAACTGGATGTCATCTGCCTGCCTTGATTTTATGCACAAGCAGTGGGATGCATTTTTCTGTGCAACAATTCTGCTTTGAGTTGCATTAGATTTGTCATTATTCTCTCATTTTCCCCTTGCACTTGTAACATTTCATCTATTCCTGCCTTATTTTTTGAGCCACGGTGCACCCACATTATGGTTTATACATGATCTTGCTCCCTTTGAAGCCGGCAGATTTCAGAGCCAGCCCTCGTCAGGAGAAGTGCCTGCTACCAATTTAGCAGGCTGAGGGCCCCGAGCTCCAACAACTCAATCTAAAGGGGGTCACAGGGTGGCACAAGCGAGTGTCAGCAAGTGCTGTTTAATTGCCAATCTAGGCTTCTCCATGGTGTTTAAAGTATAATGACCCATCACTTAATTCTGAGAAGTCCTGGCCCTGCTGCTGAATGGAATGAATATCAAAGGATGTGCTAGAACAGGGCAAGGAGCCTACATTTCCTATAACTGCCATAAGTATAATAGACCTCTACTTCTGTCGTCCCATTACCACAATAATGTATTTAATTTGCTGTGTACTCTTTTTAACTAGATACCTTTCATAAAGTCTATCTTGGGAATATAGCCCCCCCCCCCATCTCTCCCCTCCCTCAAATGACTAGCCTCTCTAATAATAATTAAACTAAATCAAGCTCTACTTTGCCTCACACCATGCCTGCAAGTCTTTTATAGATATTAAAAAAGATTAAATGGGGAGAGGGAACCATTGTTTAAATTTGCAGCTCTCTCCCCAGCCCAGTATTTTTTTTCTGTGCTGAGAGTACCATTTTTTTTTTTTAAAGCTGATTTTCCAGTTCTCTCTCTATTTGCTGGACCAGCATTTTAATTTTAATTTTTAGCTTTTTGTTTACTTACCTAAAGCACAGACCACACTATTTTCCCACCCATTCATTCATGAGCCCTATGTACAGATTTCCATTTCTCAATGAGGTGTGCTTCCCCCCAGCCCTCACCAATCTCTTCCTCCTTAGATCATCTATGCACTAATGTTCACATATTAAACTGCAGAGATGGAGAGGAAGGGACAGAGCAGGGCAGGGACATGGAACCTTGCTATGTAATGCATGCTAATTTAATTATGTGCCATCATCAAAATGGATTAGCTGTTTCAGCCCATCAGGAAAGCCTAAACTTCCACCGATTTAATTAACCAGGCTGAAAATCAGATGAACAGAAAATAAAACTATCATTAGGAGCAATTAGTGATTACTTAAACATAGTGCTGCCAACCAGTTTGTAAATAAAACTAGCAGCCCCCGGAAAATTAGATGGAATTAATTGGAGGTAGGGAGGGGGAGAAATATATACTTCTAAAGCTTTTGAGGGTCAGGCAGGCCCTTTTATGTTGACTATCAGTGTTTGGAGCTTTGGGAGGGGAAAACACAGCACAATAACCTTCCTCCCAACTCTGCTGAAGAGCAGTCCTCCTCCCTCCTGAGACTTCCCTCCCGCGCACACAGCGCTGCTTTGGCTGATGGCCACTGAGAAAGCAAAGGGTATCACAACTTCTCCTCCTTGCTTTTTCAACATTACATTCTCCCAGCTCTTTCATTTAGTATGGGTTTTAAAGGTGGCTTCTCACTCCTCCACCTCTACCTCTAAAACAAATTCTTGAGGCCCAGTGACAGCATTAGGACAACATCTTCTCCTCACATGGGAAGGAAGCCCTCGCCCTCTGCTCCACCCCACCGAAAAGCTAAGGATGGCTGTTTAACTGAAGTGTTTTCAGAAATCTGCTGCCTAGATGAAATGCTCTCCTCCAGAGAGTGGGAGGAGGACCTACATTTGCTCTTGATTTAGGACCTCGGTATCTGAACTCACCTTGACATGGAAGCATTGACGGTCAGAGCTGTTGGGTAAGGGTGGCGGAAACCCCCTGTTGTGATTGGGTACACTGGCTGACCTTGCCTGGCAAAAAAGAAGGGAAAGACAGAATGAGAGAAAGGAAAAAAGGGTTTAAAAAAAAAAAAAAAAGAACAACAAAAAACTTCTCTCTGCACAGTAAGCTTTATTCTCATTTGATCAGAACAAAAATCTTGGGGATTGTACAGCAAGGATCAAAGGAAAGAAACACAGAACAATTTGAATGCCATAAATCTGATAGGAATGGCTAATTAAATTTTATAACCTCTGCTTATGTCAATAGAGACCCTCTCCCCAAGCTGAAACTAGGTGTTTTGTTGTAATAATTAAAGGCGAAGTCTCGCTTGCTTTAATGGAGCCATCACACTAATTGAGGGCTACACATCCAAAGGAAAACAATAATGAATGTAAATTTATACCAAAATAAAGTACAGTGAATCAAAGGACTTCAGTTGCGCTTTGGGCCTCTTTCGGTATTTAGATCTCGGTGAGAAAACATTAAATTAACAGAGCTTAATTTGTAGCCTTTTGTCAGATTAACAAGTGTTGACAAGAGTTACCGGGGGAGAGTCCCCAAGAAGTATTGTGGGTAACCAATAGACAATCACACCTCATTACAATAATTAAAAAATACAGCAACATGCAAAACAGCATCCTCATGAAAGACACACAACTTTTTCTGATGGAGGTTTGTCTGTGCTGGCTAGCTTGTTTCATCTGTCCTTCAAATACATCATCTGACTGGGCAGGATGCTTTTGGGGTGGGTACTCTGCCAGAAGCGTGCAGGCCAGTGGAGGATAGATGTGTTGGGAAGTTGATGGTGAAGTGCATGTGGCAAGGAGAGGGGAAATGAAAACCTTGGGTTACTTCTGTGAAGCTGGCCGTGCTACTCTCCTAGAGCAAAAGCCAATGCGATGGTGTCACCCCTCAGCAAAAATCACTGGGAGAAGCTGTAAGAGCAAGCACACCATGGCGTTGACTTGTTCTAAAGCAGCGGGGATGACAGAGTCTTCCCGAGACAGAGGTGGCCACTAGCACCTGTCTGGTGAAACTGGCCACGTGTGGCATCATTCATGTGCTTTGGCAGCCACGGCATGAGGTCCAAGGAGGACAAACCTGTGTCTGCACAATACAAATGAGCAATGAGGCACAAGTCAGGGACAGTGAGGAGTTTCTTCCCTGCGCTCTCATGTCTTTCATGTTACTGACTTTTGGCAATAGCTGAGTGTATTTGTTTTAAATGTTGAGGCTGTTGCTGTGCAAGCTTGAGCTAAGGAGCTGACCTGTATTCTACAATTGTTCAGGGCGTCCTCTGGAAAAGGTAAATCACCACAAAAGAGGAGGAATTTCAGATTTTAGGGAGCAATGCTTTGGGTTTTTCTTCTGCTCGTGATGTGCTCCTCTGGAGAAGCAACCTTCAGCAGAGAGCTGATGGACACGCTTCACCCTCGGGGTAGGAGAACTCCTACCCAAACAAGCGGCATGACCACTCCACAAGGAAGGGAAGCCTGCAAAATGGCCAGAAGTTCCAGCTCTCCTGCATCAACACTTTTGTGCTTGAGAAAGGCCTCCAAAGCCTCTGATGCCACCACCTCTCCTTGCCCGAGACCTGGGGGTATGTGGGGACCCCCTGCTCTGCCCTGCTCTCCTATGGGGTGTCAACTCCAGTTCCTTATGGAGGGCAAACTTGTGGAGAGGTATTTTAGCACAGCTGGCCAAACAACCTCAAGCAGGAAAAAGCTATTTTGAGCTTTAGGCAATTAATTTCTATAAGAAATATGATCACCCCAAAATTGAGGAGGCCTGTTACATGAGAAAAACAGGGTAACAGTCTTGATTTATAATGCAGAGAACTGTTGTATCCAGCAATACAAATGGATTTTATAAGCATTTAAATCAAATATACTACACAAAAGGCTTAGGCAGTGCTTAAGCATATTATAAACCTATTGAGAGATGGCAACATAAGAAAAAAAAGAAAATAAGGACTCAATTACTGCAGGGAGCCTCATATCCAGCAAGTCTCTGTAAGTGGGATCTGAGGAGTTGAAAAGAAAACAAAACCCCAAACTAACTTTCCATTGCTTTTTTCTTAGCCAGTTTTAAAGTAAACTAATTCTTCTTTCTTGTTTAAAATTCCATTCCTCAGATGCCAATTGCCAACTGCCCAGCCACATCTCAACCAGGAATGCTGCTCACTGGCTGATGTAAAGCTCTACTGTTTCACAAGAAAAACAAAAGGGTTTTCAACAGAGAAGGCAAATGAAATTTAAAATTGCAAATTTGTAGTGAGGATGGCCCTAGTAAAAAAAAAAAAAGAAAGGGTCTGTGAGAAGCACCCTGAGCTCCCAGAAAACCAAATCTGAGAAAAAACCCCTGTGGTGCAGTGTAAGGGCAAGAAGAAGAAAAGGACATTTCTGCAGAAGGGTTTAAAAATTCATGCTTCACGAGCTGTCAGCTGGTTGGGATGACATGCAAAGCTGTCCCCAACTGCTCGTGTTTGTTTAAGACCACATGAACTGGCATAAGTTTTAATTAACCTTCATGAGGTGGGTAAATTCATAACACTCAGTGAAGTGGCAGTTGGCAAACAAACACATCCCAATGCGCACACACACATACACACACACATTTTTACATAAATTTTACACATCAGAAAAAGAAAAAAAGAAATTAAAAAAATGGAACTCCTTACTGTGGTACTAACCATCCTAGCGGATGGGGGATTTGTCCTACAGTGCCTGGTGATAATGGATAATAAGGAGATATATCTGGAGGATGTGGAGGCCTTGGAATTCCTACAGAAGAGGAACATAAAGCAGCATCAGTATTGAGACATGGAAATAAATAAAATATAAAGAAAAAATTATGCTATTCACTCCCTCAGTCACCTCTCCAGTCAAAGGCAACTATTTTTGTTATTTAGAATTTAGCAGTCTCAGACACAATTTTGGCGTGATGCTGTACTAGATACTCTCTTAAATCCTCAACAGAAAGATGGATCCTGTAACAACTTCATGGTTATTTTAGTCTCAAAGTCAGCCAAAAGACCACAGGCCCTACCCATGTGCTGACTGGGTACTCAATAACATGGCATTATTCCAAAGTAATCTCCAGAACAAGTTTAAAAGTCATTAAGATTGCAAATGATGTTTGCTTTTGAGCAAACCTAGGAAACCTTTCCTGAAACCATGAGTGGAAGTGAGAGCCCCTGGAAATGCTTGGTAAAACCAGAGGCAGATGTTGAAGGTGTGCAGGGGAGCGCAGAGAGCCCACCCATTCTCTCTGGATCCGGTGCAGTTCCTACTCGGAAAGCAGAAACCAGCTCCAGACACAAGCCTTAAATATTAACGCTCCTTCCTTAAGAGCAAACAGGAATTACTCAGAGGAGTAAGGGTTACAAGGCTGGGTCTTTCAATTAACAAGCCAGGGCACAATTACACAGCAGAAGCAAAATTAAAACAGAGAGCATTAAAAAGAAGGGGTACTGTATTCAGGGCTAAAAACTATTTTTTTAAGTCACTTGGGAAGCTTTTAATCTCTAAATTAAATCTCCTTGTGTGACATTTTCGTGCAGACATTGCTTTTTCTCCATTACAAAACCCAAACAGATTAACTGGGCTTTAACCATCCAGTGAGCTATTTGCACACTTGAAAGAATGTTCACAGAAGAAAAGTAAACAGTCTACAGACGTTAATCATATGTTTTACGATAACCATTTAAAAGCTATTCCCTGTACTACCATTATTTAAATGAGAGGTTGACTATGCCATTCACTTGCAATACCCAGGGATGGCGAGATGGATTCCTTTCAAGCCACGTGAAGTCAGCATTAAGCACAATTAAAAGGGGGCCCCAATTGAAGCATAGCAAGTGAAAACCAGCTAATGCACAGCCTCATTCAAGGGCTGGAGTTCAGATAAATTATCTGCATAAGTTAGGGCTGACACAGAGTGATTCCTTTGACATGAATTCTGTTTCTGATGAACTTCCCAACTAACTAAATGGGGTTTGGATTAACAAAACCAAAACCACTGCCACTAGGAACTCAATGCAGCCTGGAGAGAGAAGATTGACACTGTTTGACTTCTTTGGGACCTCAGGTTAAAAAAAGACTCTTAAAAAGTTAGAATAACATGTAAATTCTACTCTGTAACACCAATAAATCTAGTCAAGGTTTTACGTGGTGCTCTATATTCAAGCAGAGTGCCCTTCAGGCTGAACTTAGAGTTGGGTAGACTTACATTGGGGAAAAGAGTTGCAAGTGTAAAGCTGGAGCTAAGTAGTTATAGTGGATGAAAATTCAACATTATAGAAGAAAAATGGCTGAACTCCTGACACAGAAACAATGGGATTTGGGGAATTAAAAGAGATTCATTTTGAAACCGGTCATGACCCACCACCTTTAAAATTCCAGCTGCAATTTTGTAAGTGCAGATCACAGAATGTACATGTTTAATTCTCTGGGTCGTGCATGCAAACCAAGCACTGGTAGATCGGACTACCAGGTGGGGTATCCTGCTTGCAAAGAAACACACCTGCAAGCGACCTCACACATGCAACTCTGGTGTCTGCAGAAGCTCTATGAAAATTCACCCAGTAGGTTTCCTTCTGAAGCCTAATTGGCTTAAAAAGAAAGTATTTTGTCTACATTTGACATTTTACATGCCCCCTTTGGTGCTCCAGCATGGGAAATCCGTTCTCCCGCATTCCTCTCTCCTAATGCACAGAAAGGAAAGATCCACCCACTCCCTCTCAAAAGAAATCCCAAAATATTTCCCACCTACCTGTTTTGGGATCTACATCAGCTGGTAAGTGTGGAGGAGGGTTTCCTGGTGTGAAGTGCTCATTGCTGTATGTGATAAGCGGTGTAAGAGGGTGTACATGGTGTGGGTGCTGCACAACTGGCACTTTGTTAGACTGTCAAGAGAAAAAGGTTGATGGCGTTAGAGCAGTGCTGGGCATTGCCCCCACAGCAGCACGAGGTACGACATACAAAAATCTGAGTAGCCAGGATTTCAACGCGATCCTCAGACTTTTCCAGATCCCTTCCCGGCGTCACCCTTGCAGTTTTCCCACCCTCTTGCTTAAAACCTCTTCACACACTTTCCCTGCTGCTGAGGTTCTTTAATCTTTTTGACCTGTCATGCTCCTGTATGGAGCAACAGCAATTCTTTAAAATTTTTCCTTTTTATTTTATAATCTTGTGCTTCACCTCCAAGATGCAGGCAGACTCCTCAGTGAGGGGCTGAGAGAGTCCCCCATTTAATTAGCAGGAGACCCAAATGCTCACTGACCTGTAGGTCTTTTCCTCTCCCCTTCCTGTCCTCACTCTCAGTTCTGCATTTTACTGCTCATTGCAAATACTCCAGATAAAAAGCCTTTGTAGTGCTGGAGTATTCCCTTCATCAGCAAGCATTAAGCTGACAAGCGATCACCTGCATATTTTATATATATATTTTAGAAGAGCTGATTAATTATCAATTCATCAGAGAGCGCTAATAAATGGAAACTGGATACTGATTAATTGGGCTACTAAAATATTCAGCTATATAAATAATGGCAAAACCCCCCAGATAAAGCCATTGAAATTAACACTCTTGGAGGGGAATAATCATGCAGATATCATGAGGTTTTCCCCATCACACTCCTAGCTCTGGGGGAAAAAAAAAATCTTTTTCTCAACAACAATAATAATAAAAAAAAAAACCTTAAAAAAAAGGAGTGAATGAATGAAAGAAAAAGGCAGGCTGAACCGTAACTTACCCTTACAAGATCACAAAGAAAAAATTAAGCTGAAACAAGCGAACCGCTGGACCATTTACTGCGAGTAATCCAATTGCAAAAAACCCTATTCCCTATAGAGGATTTTCACTAAAATCCTACAACAGGGACATTTAACCAGATTAGGTACCAGCAAAGATAAAGAGGCTGGTATTAGATGATGAATGGATTAGAGTCAGGTTTCATTTTAGAATGTGTCTTCATTTCCTTTTATTACTTTAAGTAAGGAACAACTTGCATTAACATCAAGTAAAAGGAATCACATTAAAATGAAGTAGTGATACCACGGTGGCCGCGATAGCGCCGCTGCTGTTCAGGGTCTGCCAGCACTCTCCTGCTCACTCTTCCTGCTCCAGGACAGCTCCAAGCCCACTGCTCACTCCCCAGCACCCCCAAACACATGCACACACCCTCACCGTGCCACCTTAGGCAAGCTATTGCTATTATCTGATCTTGCTTCCAATGCTCCGAGCTTCCCTTAAAAGCATTTCAAAAATAATTCAGTTATTCTTTGGGAATGAGCTTCTAGACTGTGGGGAAGGAAGAGGAAAGACAAACTGGGAGCAAGGAGGAAAAGAAACATCTGTCTTCTCTGCATAAACAAGAAGTCCCTGCATCATGCTTTGGCCCCGTGAAGCCCCTTTGGCTCCCCCAGCCCCAGCCCCTGCCATACATGGCTATCTGGGCTCACTGCTTTGACAACCTGCAGAAAAAAGTGTGCATGCAAAAGAAGCAAGCCAAGAGCTGTGCTTGTGCTTCCCACAACTTCTCCCGTGTTCTTCACCATGTTCATCTCTTTCTGCCACCCTTACACGGGATGATTCCTCTCTACCACCAAGCACTTGGCACAGGGGATTCCCATGTCAAGTAGCCACCACACAGGACAGAGCATGGTCACAACAGTCAATGCTATGATTTACAGCACATTGTGTTGGCCGGGTTGTGGGTCAGATCTTCTGCCAGCTGAACAGCCAAGGACAACTTTTGGCCACACAGATCCATAATGGTTTCACATCAGAGGAGATATGAGGACTTGGCTCTCCAAGTTCAAAAAGCCAAAGGAGATGCTCTAACCCAAAACTGTTCTCTTTCAAGTCAACCAGTCTGAAAGCAGCCTGAAAGTAACTGAAAGCTTTGGCAAGGGCTTCCCCTAACAAATCATATTTCACACCATACAAAGTAGCAGGCATCTACTCAACAACACATGACATTATAAGCCAAATGACCAGTTGATGAGGTTCACAAAAATGATCATTTCCAGTAAGAGCTATTTTTCCTGGCCAAGAGTTGTGTGAACTCCTGCTGTTAGGTGACCCACAGTGTGACCCCATTTATTGAAGAAGTTAATACATGCTGTAGCTTTGTGCTCTCCCAACTCTATCTTCACATCATTGTAAACCTCATCCACGCCCTGACAGACATTAAGGGCTGACTTCCACAGAGAGCTTATTTTCATAGAAACTGGAGCTGGTTAGTTAAAAAAATAAGTAAGTGATATAGTAACATCAGAAAGTCAGAATTAAGCCAACAAACAAGAAACAACACATGAGAGGAAAGCTGGACTGACATGGCTCCATCACCAAAGCCAGATGTACCATAGGGGGTTACATGTAAACTGTGGGAAACCACCACTCATTGCTTTGATATACCAAGACCGCCTGCAATATCTCCACAAAACAGAACAACTGCTAAATTATGACGTATTTTACTTAACATGTTTCAGAGACAAATAAAAAGCAAAATGAAAAACAAATAAAAATCAACAACTAAGAGCTTGAACCTTAAGTCTGCAAATTTTTCCCCCAGTAAGTAATTTTTATTTGGGTGCCTACCATGCACTCAAACAGACCACTCATATAAAGGTGCAAGGGTAGGATACTTTTTTGCTGCTCTGGTGATGCTGGGGCAGAGGTGGGGGGAGAATGTACCAGGGGAAAGGGAGAAACTGTCATATGCTCAAAAAAATGCTGTCTGGGACAGAGGAGTGTAATCCACTTCCCAGTAGATCGGTCTGCATCTGTACCACTACCCAGGGACAGGTTTCCATTCTGTTTTGCACTGTTTAGCACACACTGGGGAAAGGAACCATAACTCCCCTCAGAACAGAACACACAATTTGCAAGCTAAGCTAATCATGCATAATATGCTAAATAAGCTGCTCTTTAAAAGTACCATTCCTGAAGTTAACTAAGCTTCCTTGGAAAAGAGAAAAATAAAGGACTATTCGGGAAAGAGCAGGATTAATCCTGCAGATGCATCTTCCTTTGAAGTCAATGGGAGCTGTGCCTGAGTAACAAGTGTGGTCCTAACCCCATCCACTGGCAATGAAAGGTAAACCACAGAAGCCATCAATAGGAGACACCTATTAGGTGACTTTAGACATCCCCCTGCAAAAGGCAATATTCTCCAATATACATTTGTCAGTACTTTATCAAGGGCAGTTTTAAGCTAAAAGCCACTGTGAGATGCAAGGGTTTCTCTGGCAAGTTGAAGAGCTCCATTTATGGCTCTGCCAGGCACGGGAAGGGGAGCTGCACTGGTACACACAGATTATCATCAGGGCATGTGGTAACAGGATAGGAACAAGTGGAGATTTCTAAAAAGAAATCCCAGCATCTACGAAGTACCAAGTCCTCTGCTGATAAATCACCCCTCTCCACTGAAAGCTGAGGTCTCATATGCTGGGTTAGAGGGCACAGTAAAGAATTGCAAAAAAACAAGAGAAGTTTGCTTTTCTTGATAACTGCTGCCTGAAGCAAACCAGAGGAAATTGTCCCCATAGGGGCTCTACTACTAAATCTCTCTATATGAATTTGAAATGCTTCTGGGAGTGCTTAAACACAGATCAGTTTAAACAATAATGGAGCTCTAGAACAAAAAAAATTCCCACACCAAAACCACAACAGATTTTGGACTGATAAATGTTTGAGAGGAATACTGAGATCCATTTAGACTAAGTTCTGATAGGTGCCTTTAGGGAACAAAAAATCCTATCTGAACTTCAGATTTAAACTGCAGGGAATTGTGTGTATAAATTGCTGTGTATTAGCCTTTGTTGCATGGTAAGGACATTTCATTAACAGGATGAAAGATGCTTCTATGTGTATACAGCCCAATTTAATAAGTACACTGATGAATACTCCCCATTTATTGAAGAAGTTAATACATGCTGTATAAATCAATAGTTCCTAAGTCTCTGAAAGCAACATAAGACTTGCACAAGATGAAACATTGCATTGTTGAGCACACAAAGAGAAACCAACCTCTAAACAGGAAGAGTTTACTACTGCAATTTCTGTTTGCAAGTTCATAGCTTGTTTGGCTTTGGTAATAAAAATATGGTATCTACTCCAAGTCAGAGAAAAACATGCCAGAGACACCAGAGGATGCCCTCACCAGGAAAACGTGGGGTTAGTAAAGGCAGGTCTGCACAAGAAGCCACCCAGGCTGAACACAAGCCACCATGCCACGGCAGCATCGCAGCAGCCAAAGCCTTCGGCCTCTGACTCCTTTCCAGTGCATCCCGAGGGCAGGGCAGGGGGATGCTCCTGCACCAACCCAGCCTGAAACTCCAGTAGCCGCCAGCACAGCCCCTGTAGCTGCATCCCCTTCCCTGACCTGGGTGGCCTTTTAAATGTCCTTAAAGCCCTGTGAGGCAGGGAGGTGCTGCAGCCCACTGGGCACTCCTCAACCACCCGCGACGGGGAGCACGGCATGGGAGGGACTGAGCGGGTACTTGCACCCAGACCCCAGAGCCCCGGCCCCTTCCTCCACCACCAGCAGAATGAGAGCTCGCCATCCTCCTGAAAACCTATTAATCAAGAGACACTGAAAACAAATGGAGCTAGAGCTCCGCCTGTCTTTTTGCCATGTCCTCCTCTTCCCCACTGCTCTCCTTTTCTGCTGAAGAAAGATGGGCCCTGAAACTGCTTTTATGAGCCTAATACAATAAAACAAAAGCAGCACAGAAGAGGGTTTGTCAGCCTTTTCCCCTCCTCCAGGGTGGATGCAGGTCGACAGTGGTCTTGAATTAGCAGGCCCTCCTGGAGCTGCTCCCTGGGCTTAGCAAGGAGTACCATTCAATACCCGTTCACATTAAAAAATAGGTTTATAAATTGTTTCTCTGTATTTTCCAGATGATGCTATTGCAGTTATGCTGACTGTGGCCAGTGAAATGCTAACAGATGCTCCTGAACTGCTCTGCAGCTCCAAAGATGCTCATAAAAGGAGTTTCTTTTTTTCCTAAAGGTTGATCTCTCCCTGATTTGGCCTAGAAATGACACCCTTACACCACACTCACCCTCTCACCACCCTCACGCCCCACACAAATCAGGAAATTAAGCTGCAAGTAAAAGCAAATCCCAAAATATTGCTGCAAATATTGAAATATTTTTCCACCTCCAGCAGAGTCACCACCACCCAAAGCAGAGCATGAATAAGCAGAGCATCAGTAAGCACCACTGCAGCCCTGGGGATCACCCACATCAGCAGCCACTCTGGGTGGCACCCCAAACTACACCAAGGGAACTGCAACCCATTTAGGTTAACTGAGAAGCTAAAGCAAACCAAACCACCAGCTATATATAATTTGGTACTCATCCCCTTCCCAAGCACAAAAATTCAACACCAGTGATGAAGCGTTTCCTGAAAAAAATCGAAGATTTCATTTTACCCAGTCCTGTTTAGCTAGTGGAGTCAGCTTATTTTTTTAAGGATGCTTTCACACCTGACTAAGCATTCCTGAAAACTACTTCCCCTTGCTCCTTCATGGCTGATACAGTGGCATGAGCCCTTTCTCAGTTTAATGTAGCTGATTCCTGCCTAAGGTCCTGCCCTAAGCTAACTGACCATTGTAGCAGGAGACAAGGCCTCCATTGATAATCACAACTCGCCCTGCTAAAAAAAGGCTCATTTTCTTCTTTCACACAAATGATGACAGGAGCACTGACAGCCGTGTGCTGGGACAATACCCTCCCCAGGCAGAGCCTTAAAAAAACCCAAAGAACCCTGCAACACCCCCCACTGCCCTACCCTTAAAAAATTAAAAAAAAAAAAAATTAAATGGGGACACACACACACACACACACACTCTTTTGCAACCTTCTGTTTCTTCCCCTTCCCTCCTTGACCACTTCCCAAGGCCAGCCAGTGCCTACCTGCTCCTGCAAGAACCGCTGGCTTTCCAACAAAACCCCGTGGTCTATTAGCAGTCTCTCAGACAAAACAACAAAATCAGCTTCCTGGCTCTAAGTGTCCAGCAATTCATTCATGAAAAGAATCGCTTTGGTTTTTTGCCCCCTTTAACTCTGATGAAGTGTCCCCTGAATACTGGAGAGCTAAGCCACCGTGCTTGACATTTTTCCACATCCTTCCTGTCAGGCAGCGAAGGTACTGAGGGGAGGGGGGGTGGGGAAATGAGGATTTAAGATGTTCAGGAAATTTCCACTTAATTTCGCCAAAAGGCAATTATGTGAAATGATCTGGTGACAATTAGCATACGCCAAATCCTCTAGTGTACGAGGGGAAGGACTGGGGTTTAGCTATCTAATTACCGCCTGTTAGTTCCGATGCAGGAGGATAAAACACACTAGTAATAAAACATTATTAAGTGTGCTCACACTCTGCTCAAAGCTGTTGTGGGCTGTAAGTTTAATGCTATGGTATTTGGAGTGGTTTTTTTTTGGTTTTTTTTTT
>VZTE01006245.1:57894-122894 GCA_013397775.1 Eulacestoma nigropectus | reverse complement strand
GAAATGAGTGCTGTAGGTGCAGTCAAGACTTCAAAGTGTCACACAGCCACATAAAACAAGCGCCTTTGATCCTAACTCCGATCTGCTGAGGGTTTAAAGCCCAATTCTCCCTAAGCTGCCCTTCTCACTCGTCATGTCTGATGTCTCACCAACCAGCGACTTGATAATGTTAATAATGCAAATTTTAGCAAATGATTTTTACAATGGCAAAATTAATTATACGAATTTATGCTTTTTTCAGTGTCGATGTCTGATCTACAAAAAAAAAATACAGTCGTAGCTATTACACTTGCAACGGAAACTATGAACACGTCCAGCTTTTAAAACTGTATTACTGCCTTTCTCCTCTCAGCTTCACGGGGTCTCATTTTACTGCTAAAACTATAATTATTTATTATAAATTAACCTTAGATTGGGTTTAAGAGAGCTGAAAGAATTCTATCCAAAGTCCCCTATTGCTATGTATGCATTATTAAAGAAAAGACACTTCCACGCTTTAGATACCCCTTTTTCTTGTTCTTTGTCACTTGTTCTCTCCTGATTTCTTTCCCATGTTCATTCTACAAATCCTTGCACTGCAGTTGCAGAGATTATTTTAAAAACACCTGCACCTCTGAAATTGCATCAACTAATAATAAGGTCTTTCAACATTTATGAATAGTAAAAAGAGATTTCATGTTTAGGGATGAACATACAGCAACCTGCAAAGCTAAGAAAAAAAATTCAATCCGTGATAATTAAAATGTACATTTTAAACACATGCATCATATTTTCCTGTAATAGATATTGATTATTTTCCTCCTTGATAATAATATTTTATAAACATCTTTTAATTTTTCACCTGAATTTGTCAACAAGTATTCAACGTTTAAATAAACTTTTATCTGAAAACATCAATAATCTGATTTTTAAGCTGAGGGAGTTTCTCACAAAATCTATTACAGAAGTTCCTCGACTGCATTTCGGATGGAAGAATCACACAAATGGCTCAGTTATCTTACTCAGGCTATGTGTGAACACACAGCTATCCTCCTCCTCTCCTGAATATTGCACTTACAGGTTTTTTTTTTTCTGCTTTTTAAGAAACAGAATTTGCTAAGATATCTTATTTAGTGCCTAATGGTTTAAAGTATCTTAAATCACCTGAAAAAACCACTATCTATTAAATTTCCAAGTAGTAAGATGCAGTCATTTGTATACATTTAAGCTGAGAGATGTGGCTTGGTTCTCTGCCTGCAACTAACCAAGAAAGAAAATAGGAACTCTAAATTTGTCTCTTCCTTTCTACTTTTTGAGACACAAATACGGTAGCATCTTTGGCTGTGCAAAGTTGAAAAGGAACAATATTTTAATTGATT
Organism: Eulacestoma nigropectus; assembly: GCA_013397775.1. Classification (NCBI taxonomy): domain Eukaryota; kingdom Metazoa; phylum Chordata; class Aves; order Passeriformes; genus Eulacestoma; species Eulacestoma nigropectus. The sequence continues at coordinate 121,536 of VZTE01006245.1, read as the reverse complement.
CCTCAGAATCAATTTTTTTTTTTAATAATTCAATCAGTGTGTTTTCCCAATTTTACTTAAATAAATTTCGATAGTAATACCTTTTGTGGATTTTTTTTTTTTAATGTTGATACTCACTTAACCTACTTGCAATTCTAAAGAAGTCAACACTTGATTGTGACAATGTTCAAAAGAATTTCCTATGCCACAAGCACAGTAAAAACTTTCACCAATTAGTGCAGGAAAAAAGGAGGGAAAAGCCAGAGCGCTGGTGCTCAAAGAGCCAGGCCTTGCGGCAAAGCTGTCATGTCGAGTGGATTGATCAACAGGACCGCAATTTCTAATGGCATGTTGTCATGAAAAGTCAGCCACGGGGAGCCACCTGCTTTACTCCTCCTAGACAGCTAGCGAAAGGAAGGGGAGAAAAAAAAAAACCACCCCGCTCTGTACCTAGTTCTGCCAGTCCCTTTTGCTAACAATTTTGGTAAGGGTCTCCTGATTTTTATTCAGTAGGAATATGTCAAATCTCCAACCGTATTATCCAGCCTCTAAGATTAGAGTAGCGCAGAAGGCTGACGCTTTTTTTTGGGGGGGGGGAAGAGGAGGGAGAAGGAAAAGAGGATGAAAAAAAAATTATCTCTATCCCCCAAATACTCCTCAGATCAGAAAATACATCCGTCACATCTCTAAACCAACAAAGTTTGTCAACGGCTTACAACGTACATCTAAGACATTCTGCAAGTCAAGAACAACACAGAGTGTAGACCTTCTGTGCGTGGCTTTATTTCAGCACCACCCTCCTTCACCCTCGCCGAATCATGAAAGCCTGCATTTGATGTGCGGTAGTTGCTTTGTTTCAATTTAGTTTACCTCTAAAACTTTCTGGATCGGCTCGTTTATCCTAGGATCGCGGCATCGTTCCGTCCTGGAAACCTCTCTTAGCTGGCATGGCCAACATTTACAAATGAATTGCACAGGCAATTGTGCAAAATGCTGCGTTGAAGACAAAGATAACAGCTTCCTTGTTTTGCTGTTGGAATATTTGCTCGTGCTTGATGGAACATAATTAATACTTCAAGAACTTCCACCAACTTACCATTGAATAACAGTGCCAAACAGTCTGTCTTAATCACGCTCCAGGAATGTGCTAGTGTCGTTTTAACCCATGGCTTCCATTCCCATCACTCAAAAGACATGGAGATTTCCCTCTTTTAATACATACGAAAGCTAAATATATTACTTTCATTCTGTTACGCCTCCCAGAATGTACTGCAATTGCTGAAGGAATTAAAGCCCAGTTAAAAATATACTCTGACACTGCACTGTAAGAGAAAACGGAAACATTGGACTTGGCCAGATCTGTTTGGAAACCTCTTACAATTTTTACACCTTTTTTTAAACCTAAGTTTTTGTTGATTGTTGGAATATACATTTAGTTTCGTTTCATTTGTACAAAAGATTTCACGTTTCATACCTGTTTGCTTAAGAGGGTCCAAATCAAAACTGCAATGTGGACTAATTGCTAATTTCAGTGATTTTTTTGGGAAACAAACCAGAAAATTTGGGGGAAAAATTTTCCAACAACCCTCATCTATGTACAAAAGAAAAAAGTCAAATAAAAGTTAAAGAACTTTTAAGTTCATGAAACCAAACCCCACTTGGCATGCAAATCACGTACTGTAACCTTTTATCGGCGCAGCCTCTGGTCTCATCAGTCGATGAAATTCTCAGCCCGCGGCAACAGCTTAGCCGAGGGACGCAGACCAATGAGAAAATATTCATTGTGTTAGCATTTCAAATGGCGAGAAAGGAAGAAGAAGCGCTAACTGATCACTGCCCGTGGAATTAATTGGATATTCCAAGAATAATGTCTCTCACTGAAGATCCTTGGAGGCTGAACGCTAGTAGAGACCACATTTTGTGCGGCGCCTTCAAAAAGAGACCGCTTGGGGGTAGTGGACATATTAGGGTTTTAGCGCATTTCCCTAAAGGCCAGAAAATAATCAGATTCACTGAACCAAACTCGGCTAATCCATTCCATAATTATACACACAAATCCAATAAACTTTGTCACATTACTGGAAAATTAAACTATTACAGTGAAGCCTTTTGCTACTTTGAAAAAAGTTTGAATTCCCGTTTTATCCAAGAAAAAAAAAAGGGGGGAAAAACCACCTCGGCGAGAGTCAGAAGTTTTGGAGGTTGCACAGGCAGGCGTACACGCTCACATAGATGCACACGCACTGGAGCCCAGAGGAAGAGTAATGCTTAGCTGTAGTCTTCTGTTGTGCTTAACGCCCAGGTAGGTGTCCCACAGCTTCCTTCCTTTATATGGAGGGGATTTACGTTTCAGCTTTATTGCACATAGCCCAAGCATATGCAATGACCCTGTCCAATATTAGTACAGCTTTCCTTAAGACACATCTTAATCTAACCTTTTCAAGACTCTTTTGCTTTCAGACTCAAAACAGCATAAAAAATGAGCATTGTTGTGGAGCGCTGAGAGATTGAACCAAGGCTCTGGCTTGGTCTAAAGCAGTAGCCCTCTGGATAAACAGCTGCTTCTGCAACTAGATCAGCTCCATAGACCAAAAGGTAATAGAGGAGGGAGGAAAAGAAAGAAAGAAAGAAGAAGGAGAGGGAAAAAAGGGGAAGAGGAAAAAAAAGTGAGATTAGGAACCTTCCCAAATGTTGCATCTTTCCTATCGACCGCTGGCCTAGCGTGAGGTGTCAATTTTGACTCCAAAGAGAGCACACGAATTCGCAGCGGTCCCATTATGCGGTCTCTGTGCTCATTGTAAATTCTGTCAACGAAGTCAATCTTATTAACTTCCGCACTGGTTCACACATGACATTTTCTTCAATTTTCTTGCTGACATCAAAAACATCAATTAGCAGCCCGAAAATAGGAAGGAACGAATGACAGAGCCTGATAACGTCAACTATTTGAAGCCAAGGGTAAATCTATTCTCCAGTTCTGAATGCGTTCATTACAATTGCATTTTCAAAGAAGACCTCCAAATAGCAAAGAAAATTAAATTTATCATCTAGAAATGCCTAGAAATTGTTTTTTTAATCCTATGTCTATCTCTCAATCCCAGAGTGTAATACAAAGTATCGCAATTCAGTTTTATGATAACATGCCACAACTTTAATGGAAAGTTTATAAAATATGCAGCCCTTGCCATACTTCCTATCACATAACAACTACAAGGGGTGAGAAAAAATTTGTCCAACAGATTGTAGCGTTGCCTTGTCTGCTCCATCAGTTCTCATAGGCTGGGACAGCACTTACACACACACATGCGCGCGCTCTCCCGGTACATGCACACACATCTCCCCCCCTTCCATCCATACTTGTGAAGAATTTATGAGCTATGCAATATCCAGTGACTTTAAAACCCCAGCAAGCACTACATTACCGGCATGCGGGGGAAAGGCGCGCGCCAGAGCTGCCTCGCATTTGCATTCGCCCAACTCTTTTCATGTTTCAGAGAAAACAAACCCAACTCCCTGCCCGGGAAAGCAAAGGGAAAGTCCAACCAAACACTTGATGTGAACTGTCAAGCGCCAAGAACATGCATTCAATCAGCTGCCAGAACTTCCGCTCACTGAACTCTCGCCCTCTTTTCATTTTATTGACATTTTCAAAAATAAATACATAAAAATAACCTCCTGGTAACACAGAAACAAGATGCCCGTGTCAACACAACATGGTCCATTTGCTGTGCTCAGCAACAAGTTTCAAGAGAAAGGTAAGTGTGTTTAATACGAGGCAAAAAAAATCGTAAGGCAATAAACCTGGTTTTGTGGTCTTTAAAGAAGCCCTGGCTTGCTTTATTTATTTATTTGCTTCGCTGCTGCGCCTGCTTTGTGAGCCACCGTTTCATGCTTGTATTACATCTCCTAGGGAGTGAATAAAAGCAAGTTTAGTGGTGACCAAAGACACTCACTCGGACTTAATGCAAACAGAAAGAGCAGCTACACCCCGATAAACAGATCACATTCCTTCAGCCCATTGATTTTTTGATCTTTTGACATTTTTTTAGTTGCTTCCATTTCTTTCCTTGTCTTTTCCTCAATGTCACAAAAGACAAAATGTCTTGGCAATTGATGGCTGGGGTATCTATTAGCTTTCAAGCCACCTTTTTTTTTTCTCCCCAGCATTGGCTAAGAAAGCACAAAACAGAAAGCTGAGAACTGGCAAGGAAACAAATTGTAGGAATCATCTCATTTAATGGTCTCATCATATTCTGAGATTTTAGCTTTTCCACATCTGATCTCTCTGGTAAGCAGCTGGAAGGTGAAAAGGTGGAAGAAAAAAAAGGTTACGTTGAATGGAGTTCTGTAATTTTTGTTGCTACATGGAAACAAACTAGAGAAGACAGAGGGGAAGAAAAACAGGAGGAGAACTCCTGGGAGGTTTGGTGAGGTGCCTCCGTGTCTCTCACGCTGTTTTCCTGCCCGCGCACAGAAGCGAACCCGGCGCAGAACGAGCGTCTCAGCTCGGCTGCACTTGGGGGGATGCTGGACATAAAACAGAAGCAACTGGCGCTTGGAGAACTTGTACTATTGTTTAACAGCAGAAGAGGAAAAAAAAATTGTGAGACAGTGATGACTGATGGTGAATCTGCCTGCTTTTTTTTTTCTTTTCAAAATTTCATTTTGGACATTTTACTGTTTGCCACAACCCTTGCCAACGCTGATCAGAATGAAGGTGAAGCGCAGCTTATGTTTTATCTCCTATCATTTACAGCAGATGACTGTAACCTGTGCTTAGAAGATTTTTTGGTTTAGACAATTGAGTTATTATTCAGAAACCAAAATTGTTTCAAACAGAAGCAAATCAGATTGAAACACACAATGAAACAGTCTGTATTTAACAACAATAATAGGTAAAATATAAAAAAAAATTCTAGGCAAACTATAACTTTTCAGAAGATAATTATGCAAAAATTCTCAGCGACTATTTGTGTTTGGTTTTGGATGCAAAACCTGCAAAAAAAACCAGAGGAAGTGCTTCTTTTGATTTTACAAGATATCATAAAGCAAAGAAGTGAGTGGCACAAGAAAGATGAATTATTTTACAAGCAAATCTACCAGTGTCACTCAAGGAACAGACACTTTAAGCACAGAAGGGAGTGTAAAACAGAATGAATTTGTCCTGAGACAGCTTTTTTTATGTTGTTTTGTCTTTGAAATTTCTAGGAATCTGCCTTTTCAAGTTAGGGCCTGATCCTGGTAATCAACTGTAAATGGGAGTTTTGAGTTTTGCTCGTGAAAGGATTTCAGTCTCTGACTGCATTCAATCAAGTCTGCTGTCTGCTGGACCACAGGCAGGGAACACGGTTTTGTCTTTTTTATCAAATTTATATGTCTGACAAGAATTGACTCATTTTTGCCAGTTATGTTGCTATTTATCTTGATATTGAAATTGCATCCACTTGGCAGAATAGAGATAAGGAAACTTGACTAAAAATAAAGAAAAGGGTAATAACTGTTAAATGTAAAATATTTTCTCCAAAATATCAAGAAGCACTAAATTTTTTCTCCTAAAATCTGAAATACTGTACTGCATGCCAGGAATAAGCTTCTTTTCACCTCTTAAATTAAGTTTAACTCAAAGAAGCAGGTGCATATTTTGATATATTTTTATCAGCTTAAAATATATGAAGGAGAAGAAAACTGGAGAGCAGCTAGCTCAGCTTCAGCAAAAGCATACCTTAACTTTGCTGCTTGTAAGAAAAGTTGAGCTGTGCTCAGGTAAACCCCTGGGTTTGAAAAGAAGAAACAGATTTTACAAAACACCCCTTCTATTTTATTTTCCCTCGTCATTTCAGTCTGGAAATCCCAGCAATCATCCCTGCTACTCATGTGTTGATATTATCAGAGGTTTATAAAAAAAACATGCCTGCTGAATTAAAATATGTGACTGGCCAACAGCAGCAGCCCAACTGACCACAGGTTAGCGAGGGGGATGAACTATGGTTATGTTTTTTTAAACCCCACGCTGTCCTTGGAACGGAGGCTGCATTCGGCGCCATTAGATACAGCTACGGTGCTCTTGATCTATTATTTACAAAGAAAAACCCTTCACTACTTAAGTGGCCCCTTCTACTTCAGCCTTCAATTTCAGCTGCATCAAACAACTTGGGGGGGGGGATAAGAAGGGAGGGGGGAAAACTTGAGTTCATAATATAATTCTATGCAAGAGAAAATTATATTTGAGTAGAGAAAAATACAGAATGCCTGGAATAAGGTTTTACATCCAAATTGCAGACCTATCGGCTTCATCCTGAAAAGCTAAAATGATAATAATCTTAGTTTTTATTAAAACTATGTGAGGTTTTAAGGAATTTATACACAGATGCACAAAGCAATTTAGCTTCTCTTTTAAAAGTAAGATGAAAAGACAGAATGAGAATTGCAGGACTTCTCATTGTAAAAAATCACCATATTTCATTAAAATATAATTTTGCATTAAATTCTGTAATTATGAAGACTATTCTTTAAGTCATACTGCATTCAATCTAATTAGAAAGCTTAGATCTCACCTTTGTACTGAACTTTCAACTCTCTGATGCCAATTAGAAACTATTTTAAATGAATTTCCCAATTAAACTGACTCCTGTGATCAATTCTGACAGAAGATAAAACCCAGAATTTTCAGGGAGGGGGAAAAAAAAAAAAAGGAAAAAAAGAGAGGCATAGAGATGTACAGTCTATCTGTATTTCTGAAAATATTTTGAATGGTTTTTGCATCCTTATTATGATGACTATCTCATCTCCTATGCCTGAAACAACCTCTCAGAAATAGCTTATATCAGAAGTGCTTAAACTGCAATTAGTATTGTTTCATTATTCAGCACGTTTCCATTTGCAATAAATACCTTGTTTTATTATACTCTGTATTTGGTTCTCACGTTATAAACTATCACATTAGATGAATTATAAATGTAAACTATTAACAGTTTAGATTCTTTTAAGTTGTTATCAATTTCAGGCTTTTGACAGCTTAAAGGAAATTCTGTAAACATACCTCCTCTCCTCTAGAAAACGGCTTCTATAAAGCCAAGAGCCACCTTACAATTAATAAATGGCTGTATTCTCCTTTTGTGGAGAACAAAATTAACTGAAGTTTCCCATATAAAAGACCATATAATTAACATTAGTAAAACGTGGCAGGATATTCCGACAGCCTAATTATATCAATGAGTCATCTAACTCCTGTTTGTATCAATTCAATTTATCTTCATTTCAATCAGTGCAGCCTGACGGATAGGTATCATTAGAGGTGACAAAGCCTCGCGCTGCAGAAAAGCACAGGACAAGGCGATATCCCAGATAAGGCAGCCCGAGACCTCCTAACGCGGCGTAGCTGGAAATGACTCCTTGTATACACATCACTGCCTTCACTGAGGGTGTCTACAAGTTATCATTAGGCACATCCATTGTTAAAGACTAACCAGGTCAGTGTTTCTGATCAGGTTGCAAATTAGACCAATTGAAGTGTTCTTAACCTACAGACTGGTGTCAGTAAGGACCTAACGGTGCTGAAGCTACATAGTAATGTGCACAAGCACACCACCATCACTGCACATTTCATGCTGAACACAAACAGATTTAAGCAAAACGATTGGGGAGGGGTGTGTATAGAGAATACAAATTACACAGGCGTCATAATGCTGTTGTTTTAGCGCAATTTTGATGCAAAACAATTGTTCATCGGCAAACATATTAACTAAAAGTGCAGACTTGGGCAATGAGAGCATTAGAGGTACAGATAAACATGTCATTATAAAGCCAAGGAATCAACATGCATTTCTATTTCAAATTATAATCCTGCTGGCTTTCCATATAATAGTTAAATAATAGTTTTCAGAAATACAAATGATGGCTAAATGAGGGGTTTAAAGTCTGATCTAGCACGAGCATTATACTTGGCTGAAAAAGCTGATGTTGGGAAGGAGGGGGGAAGAGTAAAATCATTTCACTTTCCACACTTACTATTTTTTCCTCCATTCTATTTTCCTGTATGAATTCTAGAGGAAAGGGTTGCATCCTGCCTGCTCTTGTCTGTGAGGCATGGCACACTAGTCGAACCAAACCCCCAGAGCACCAACATACAGAAAATACCTGCATGAAGTTAGGCTTTTGTTTTTCATGTAATAAACCAGCATGCAAGGCATTCATCTGAAGTATGTAAGCTATCAGTGCTTCCCTGTTTGACTGCTATGTGTTGGATAAAATGGGCATTGTTTTTGATGGGCTATTAAAGGACTTTTATTTGGAGTACTTCCTCTCAAGTCAGATCTACACAAATGGAACAGTTAATAGGTGTAGGGTTGAAAGTTGAAAGGATACAGCCAGAGTAATCAGAAACACACAAGAAAAAATCATGCAGGATGCACAAGGTTCTGCAATATAGCAATTCACTAAACAAGTTTGGCATATGAATTTAGGAGTTTGGTGTTGTTTTTAAAAAAAAATATATCCCCATCAGCAAACAAGAGAGATCTCCAACCAGTGTCAATCATATATTTTCTAATCACTGCACAGAAGTAGGGAGGACATACAAAGAGCATGTCCATTAATCAATATGCAAAGAATACATTGTCTCAAGAGTATGTATTTATGGTTATAAGTTAAGATGATTATGCAGCATGAATTTCTGAGCTGGGAAACTCTTTTCAGCTAACAAACGGGAAGCAAACCTCAATTTAGAGCCATGTGCAGTCATGTCCTTAAAGGCTACTTTAAGAATTCAAGTAGAATTCAGCTGAAATGAGTGACAAGGTGGAGAGGACATGGGACATTGCATGACAAGCAGTGACCAGCTGGAGCATTTCAGGTCAGCTGATAAGCAAATGGTATAAACTGTCTGACCTGGGTCATTACAACTGATAAATGCAAGGAAATAATAACCTTGTACGTGCATTCAAAGCTGTCCTGGGGTTACTGTAACACCCTGGGTTGGTCTCTATTGGGTGGACAAGGACTACACAGAACAGCCCAGCACAACCCACAGGAGGAGCCTCTCAACTGGTATTCAAACCCTCAAGATGAGTTTGGACCATGCTGGAGCAGATTAGATTTGGAGACATCAAGAAAGGCTTCTAGTATTGACTCCACACTCCTAAAATGGTGAGTAATACCAATTTTTCCCTCTACAGCACTCTCTTCGTATAAGCACACTCACTGCAAGTTTAAAAAAATGGAACAAGCACAACTCCAAGTAAAACACAGAACAGAAGAAGAAGGAAATTAGAAAGTGTCTTGTTAATTAAAAAAATAATTAAGTAAAAGCTTTTCAGACAACCTGACTCAAATTCTGAATGAGCTGCTTCGCAGTTTACAGAGTCCAAGCCAGATGACGGTTACAAGCTCAAAACAAGTGTTATTACAGACTACTATCTAGACATGGGCCAAACTAAACAAGGCTTTGAAGATCTCCAGACAATGCTCTGAATAGGAACCCGATCCAAATTCTACCACTTGTTCTCATCTCAAATTCAACTCAAAACCAGAAAAACCTGGATGCTTTAACATGCACTTCTACATTTTTTATTCAGAATACAATGAGCACAAATACACACAAGCCAAAATAAACCAGTGAGCCAGGATCTTGAAAAGTAACCTGAAAAGTGAAATAAAGATTGGGATGGATCTTTTTTGAAGCAGTTTTCCAGAGGACTACACACACACACAAACACACACACACAGACACACACACACGTGCTGGATTATCTGTCCACAGACTGCGTGTGCAGTCAATTGCTATTACATACCTGCACATGTAACAGCAAATGTCAGTGGCTCTTATATAACATAACCTAAAACTTATTTCAGCCTTATTTTTCATGTGTTAACAACCTGGCCTGTAACTTTTGGTTTGGGGTGAAATATAGCTGTGCAGCATCTGTTTCCAGAAATATTCAATTATTATTTAAAATATTTAATAAATTAAAATTTATGTGTTCGGGGCTTTTCGGAGAAACTTGCACTCTCTGTGGTGACATAGGGCTCTCAAAGTGTTTAGACAACTGGCATAACCTGGATTACAACCCCTTTTCTATGGAGAAGAGAGGCAGTACCACTCCCTCACATCACCCCCGAGTGCTGAGCTGGATGGACTATCTCCCAATAACAACACAGTTCTTGGCATTTCTGCTGATTCTGTTTCTACACACAGGAAGCATGGAGGCACTCTAGAGCTACAAGCTGTCCAACAGCAAAGGATCTAAGTGGCAATTCTCCTTGAGAGGGTGGCATTGCCAAAGGTCCTTCCTTCCTCCTTAAAGCACCTTCTCAAGATATGAGAATTTTTTCATCTTAAAGAAACTCATCTCCACAACACTTCTACAAGGCAGGGAAGGCCACTATCCTCAATTTACAGAAAGGACACAACATGGGGAAAACCATGTCATTACCTCATTTGGCCTTCAGTGGGGCAGGATCCTGAACCCACATCTGGAGCTAACCTCCCAGGAGCCATTCCGTGAAAGTAATTATGTGTCTGACCTCAAATAAATAGTAGGAACCCACTGCTTAAAAAATTCATTCTTTCTCTTCTTCTCGTATCATGGAAATAACAAGGTATAACGAGATTCAGCCATGGGCAGCTGAATGCAGTTATTTCTGCAGAGAAGATAAAGCTTTGAACCTTAACTGATGTGTAATAGCTAAATATGGTCACAACGCCAGTTGCTATCCCAGAACAACCTAATGTCCTCTTTCTTCCCATTTCCTCCCTCCCCTGAAAGTCCAATTGTTCTGAGGGGATAGAGATTAATGATATTCATACTAGAATAACAGCTACAGGGAAAAAGCTAGCAAATATATTACAGGACTCAAATTACAGTAGTAAGAAAATACATTGTGCTGTGATGTAGAGATATAAATGAATTAATCCTGACATCTGTTTCTTTTGCAGAGGAATTAGTCATAGTTTGAAGCTGACCTTGCAAGAAGCATGCAAGGTGATCAACTAAAAATGGGTAGTGGTGCCCTCCCATGTTATGGAGATAATACTCTTCAACCTCCCAAATCACACACTACAGGGTGTTCGACAAAGGTCACCCCACTTTGCACCCTGAAACTAAGAGCTACTGGACAGTCTGTGCATTTGATCCAGCACAGATCATCCAAAGGTCAGACAGGTACCCTGAGTGGCAGCTCAGCTACAGACTCTAGCAGCAGCCCAGTAGATTGCCAGATGGTCAGTTTTTCCTCTAAATTTTGATTTTTTTTTTTTCCCTGAGCTTAGAAGAATGTTTTATCTGCAACTGCAACAAAGTGCAAGAGATTACCATCACAAAAGCTATTTTCATCTGTTCAGGTGGCTTTTTTTCACAACACATCATGGTGCTTCCTGGCATTAAGACACTTGTCAAATCATCTTTGTGGCGTATTTCCAGACTTAGCAACCAAATCTTCATGCACAGGTTTGGACCAATAGTTAAAAGGCAAACAAAGGCAGCGATTCCTAGCAGGTTACAATGCCCTTGCCATATAATTCCCTTCAGGCTCATATTTTCTGCAAGATGTGAACTAGTGTCAGTAAGCTAGAACTGCTGATTGCACGCTAAGATTAATACATGTATCGAGGAACTTTGTGCCTCCACAGTGTTTGGCTAATATTTTTAAAGAAAATACATCAGCATGGAAGGAAATGTGGTTCCTGCATAAACAGAAGAGCTATTTTTTCAGGAAGACTCTAGAATCAGACACACATTGCATGCTCGAAAAATAAACCCACACTCAATAGGCTTTTCTTAGTGAGCTCCAATGTCTTAAAAGGACAAAGAAATCCTGGTTTTAATGAACTCTCTAAGTAAGTTTTTACATAATATATTTTTTAAATGGATAAACCTGTTTTAACGTGATAGCTTCCGTAGGGCTCAAGAGACATTCTAGTCTATTGTGTCGGCGGATTAACTCTATTCACCAAGGAAGAGGATACTAACATGTTCCATTATGCCCAACAACTGCGGAGATCTGCACGGATGAATGCTGTGCTTACACATGTGTGCTGAATCATCAAATGGCCTTTCCAGCAAGAACCCATGTCTCCAACTTCCAGCCTTCGCTGTGCAAGTTACTCAAGGCCTCGTTGCTGCAAAACTCGAGTCACCCTAGTGGAGACTCCTTGCTCAAAGGATGGTCACAGCCCCTGGGCTCTGCTGGAGGAAACAACCACAGTGCAGGACACAACCCCACTGCTGCCTGCCCTACACCTCCACCAAATGTTACTAAAACCTCAAGCACCAGCATCCAACCTGAACTGCCACACCCTCCGGACCTCTTACAGCTCAGAAACACAGGGGAAGCCCCTTCTCCATGGAGTGGGATGGGAACCCTCAGCAGATCCATGGGCAGCCAGCAGCCGTGTTTTAAGGAGTCCAAGTTAGATGCACTGGATGATCTACACTGCAGCCCAGCACTGGCCTGACAGCTCTACTTTTGGTTAAACCGCATTTTTTGGTTTGCAAATGTGGGAAGCGGGAATACTTTGAGTGAAACCTGGCCCCAACTAAGAATGAGAAGCTTTGCAACCAATTTTCCCTGAGGGCAGCATTTTGAACACTTTTTTTAAGTCAACACCAGGCAGAACACTAAGTAAAGGATTCCTCTTTGCATTTCACAGAAGAAGGTATTCAAACACTGGAGGCTATCAAAAAGGAGAACAACTTCATTTTGTTGTGTCTTCACTAACAGACTGAATTTAAAAACAATTAGAACCCCTGGAAAAAAGAAATGAAATAAAAAAATTCTAGCATTTCAAGAGATTAGGCTCATACTATACATGGCAGAGCTGCTCCCAGTCTGAGACTTTGTCAACAGTTCTCGATATTTGGTCTAACTAGCTTCTGGGCTTCACCTTCTGCTTCCTTGGTGTGAGCAAAAGAAAATTTTTTTTTTTTTTTTTTTTACAGATGGAGTTTTAAGAGGAAGCTGTTGATTTCAATCAGTCTTAGACCTTTACCCTGTAACATGGTCCTCAACGCAAAGCCTTGTGTCCTTCTATTTGCGTAACAGACTCCCATGCTATGAGGCCCCACAGAAGGCTCAAATATCCACAAAGAAAATACCTACGAATGACTCTTCCTACAGCTGATCTGGTAGAAATCCTTCCACCTGCAAAGACACGCTTTTGTGCACTGTCTCACTCTGAGATAGGCTGTGTGAAACCACAAAAATGCAGCTCCAACGGCACAAGCTCCATCTGCACTATGGAGACTATTAAGGCTAATCCAGCATTCCTAGACTGTGGTGCGAGACATTCCCAGTATAGACCTGCTCCAGCAGCACTCTGCCAGTGAGTTAAGTACTCTAAAACCATAACTCGTCTCGTATTTCTCCCAGCAGCCGCGCCAGGTCAGGCGATCCCGGCTGCTCTCCCGTGTCTTGCCCTCGCCTGCATCTTGGCCGTGCAGCTGGTGGCCAACACACACGGTGAGCCGGACTATGAGACTGACCCTAGCCAGGGCCATCAGCCTGAGTGCTTTCAGAGTGGTTATTTTTAACTCAGACCCCTTCTCTGATTTGGTCTCCCAGCCCCAGCAGAACAGATGGGAGGATGGTTTATAACCCACTTGAGTGGGTCCAACCATGGGCAACAGCCCAGGTCTGCAGGTCTCTGTGGTTCACATCATGGCTCGTCTGATCCCACAGTGAAAGTTTGGGAAGCTAAATCCACAAACTAAAAAAAAAAAAAAAAAAAAGATGAAGAAAAAAAGAAGCCCTTCTCTGCCAAGTTATCTGTCACTACAGCTTTCCGAGTTAGCTGACAGGAGTCAGAAACACCAGCACTGGGTAGGGAGAAATGCAGCAGAGCCACAGTGAGGCCATCCCCTTCAGCTGCTTCAGTCTGATGCTGTATCAGCCAGAGTGCAATACCACATCCCAGAGACAATCTGCATGGGGGGGTGACTGCTGAAGTTGGCATGGGCACTGAAAGAAACGCTTGTCAAGCTATACCCTTGGAGCACACACAGTTTAAACTGGAGAAAGTAAGCTTTAGCCAGCATGGCTTCACAATGTTTTGCCCTCCAGTGAGCAAAATCAACCATATCATCAAAAGCGCAGTTTTGCTGGCATAATTGCAATTACGGAATCACCAGGGATTTTGCCTGAACAGCTACAGCAGTGTGGAAAAAAAAAATAATAAAACAACAAAAAACCAAACCAAACACACACTTCATCAATATCCTTGACCAATGTAGCCGTGTTGGCAAAACTCTTCAGAGGAGGCCTTCAGATAGTAATTTGTGATTACTATCACAAATCTTATCGGAAAAAGTATTTTTCTCCTGCTCAGTTTAAGCTCTGCAGTTCATGCAATAGAAACCAACTTATTTTCACTTCTGCTTATATTCAATCCCCATTTTTTACAGGTTTGAAGACCCGACAGATTTCAAATACTGCAGGGGGGAGTTTAAAACCAACTGCCTTCCCTTGAATGGGCTTTGTAGATACAATTTTTCATAAAAAGGAGAGGGAATCCTGCCTGTGAAAAACTTTTACTAATAACAGGAACTCTCCTTACCAAGCAAGCAGTCAGGCTTCTATAACCAGCATATAGGTAGAGGTAGCTAGCTGCTGGCTAGCAAAGGTGTACCTGCAGCCATACACGAGCACCCTAATTTAGTGCCCCACAATTAGCAACTCTGTCTCCCAATCAATGCTGATTGGCAGACCCCTGCTAGGATGATAAAATTAGAAAGTGTCTATTCAGATGCTATTGGGATAATCACTTTGGGAGAGACGAGTCGCAGCTGGTGGGCTACAAGGCGAGGAATGAGCAGAGGTAAATGTGTGGGGATGATGCCCATCACAAGAACAAGCACAGGAGGCAACAGCCACTAGCTGGACTACAGGCACGTGTGTTGTCATCCAGAGGGACACGCTTACTGGGAAACTGTGCCACACCCTCACACTAAAATTCAAATAAATTGCTCCTGCAAGCTTCTTCCTTTATGGCTGCTGCTGAAGAGATGGAACATGCTCAGCCTGTGGTTGCTGAGCCCCTCCACACCCCTCAATCTGGAAAACAAGAGTGTCAGTGTGCTCACAGTGACACCACAGCAGCCCCCTCACTGCCCTGCCAATATCCACACACTCCTGAACAGCTCCCCCAACCTTCACTGCCTGCCCCAGGAACGTGGAGGCTCCACAGAGAGTTTCCAGGTTCAATGAGTACTTTGGTGCCTTTTGGCTGGCAAAGGACAGAGTCCCACGGCTGCCCCAGTCCCAAAGAGGGGCACCAGCCCTGCAGCCCCCTCCAGCTGCCATCTAAAGCGCAAACTTTGGAAAATGCTCCATCCAGAAACAACTGCAGTCTCTTGCTCCCTTGAACCTGTTGTGCCTTTCTTTGTCCCGGTTACTGGGAAAATTCACATGAGAAGAGCAACTCTGTTTCCTAAGGTGAACTGCAAGTTTGAAAAACAGAGGTCTTAAAGAGCTAAAATGGGCGGTAGAAAACGAATACAGGTTTAAGATTACCTCTCCATCATTTTACAACTGCAAAATGCTAAGGCAGAACTCTCTTCCTGCTCCACAGCTGGCAAATCCAGAGTTAAGGGCAAGACTGCTTGATGTGTGGCAGTTTTTTTCCCTTGCCTTTTTTTTTTCCTTTTTAAAATCACTTCTCTGCTGCAGAGAAGCCTGAATTCAGAGAGTGGTGGGTACCTCTACAAAGCATAGACTCCATTTACCAGTATGGGGAAAAAGAGAGAAAAGGATTCTCTTAGGTTTCTTGAAAGCATCTATGTTTTTACCAAGCAACTCAAATATTATTAATTAAACATCCTGTAGAGAAGAGAATATCAGCTCCAACTCAGTACCTCCAGCAATTCACACTGAGTTGATTTAAGAGGTTGTCACTTCTACCCCTGTCCCAGGGCCTGATAACCTCACCAAGATGGAAGAAGACAACATGTGCCCACGTATGAACTGCTGCAGTTTGCTCCCCAACATGCTCACAGTGGTCTTAAGGTCACCATCAGAGTAGGTGCCCATCCTGTTCTACATTCTCTCTCGCTTGAGGGAGGGTCAGGGCAGGCAGCTCCAGTGCCAGCTCCTGGGTCAAGGCCCTGCAACTCATGGTTTGTACTCCCTGTGGTGTCTGCAAATTACAAGGCTATCTATTCCTCCTGGCTGGAAACTGCCAACGATTTGGGGCTTTCCTTTCTGTAAGTTAGCCCAGTAGCTTTTTGACCACATTGTTTAAGTGCTCCCCACAAGACCATCCTACAAATCTGCAGCAAGAGCTACTACATCAACTACAGGCACCGGGCTGCAGCGTGGACCTTCAACCGGCAAATCCTCCGGGCCTTGTTATTTGTCCAAGACAAACAATAAATGATGGTGGCTTAAAAATACTGGAAGAACACCATCTGACCCCGAATGGCCATTTTTGGGACTAATTTGCCACCTCTGCATCTCAGATAGGGAGACAGTTGTTGGAACAGGGGGGCAGGACGGTGCCCAGGCAGTCGTGTGTGAGCTGGGGTGACATCCACCGGCGTGGCAGAGCAGGAGGATGGGCTCAGGGGCCTCAGACACATCGACTGCCCCTCATGCCTCTGTCCTGGGCTGATAATACAAACCAGGTACAATTTTCACCCACATTGTGTCTGCTTCATGCAGAACTAACACAGCAGCTCCCAAGCACTGCAATACCAGCTCCACTTTAATGAAGAAAATGGACTCGACCAGCTCTTTGCCTCTTCCATACCTCCTTCCTCATGCAACGCTGTTTTTCACCACTGTGACTGAGGACAAGCCATATGAACAACTTAAAATCTTCCCACGGTCCTGTTTGGATGATGAATGTTTTCCTAGCATGAGGAGCTACTCCAGAAGCAGATATATCACCTAAAGCTGGAGGATGATGGCCACAGCCAGCCCTTGTGCCCAGTCAGAGAGCTCTCCAGGGGCAGCACTTCTGGGAAGCATTCCTCCAGCCCAGACTCTGCTAACAGTGGTTTCTCTCCCTGCTGTGCATTTCTCTTGTGGCCACACAGGCAAAGCCAAGACACAGTCCAGTCTTGGCTCCTGTTATTTTTGCTCTCTTGGCACCTCCGTGCTGGCTGGGCACTACCAGCAGGGGAGTTTTCTTTCAAGGCACCATCACAGCAGCCCTGGCATCCCAGAATAGCTGCACAGATGATATCCTGACTCAGCCCAGATGGATGTGTGCAGGGGAACTGACAATTAAATCTGATGCAGAAATATAGGAAGTCTGAAGAAAAATATTCTAGACTGCCACAGCTTGCTTTCCAGAGTGTAAATACATGTTTAATGCATCCTTGGATTTGCCAGGAGGGCTGCAAAGGAGACGTCAATGATCCTGGTCTAAAAAACCATGGTGGTAGAGACAGACCTGTGCTCTCGGCATGCTCACCAGAAGCTGGTAACAGAATTGGGAGGATTCGCAAGATCTCATCCAATTTTAGCACCTACCCACCCCAGCACATGCAGAACTGGATTAGTTCTTCCAGCTGACACCCAGCGGGGTGGGGTGTTTTGCCATACCTGATGCTGCTGTCACAGCCACCGCATCCTTTGACTACACAGACACAGCAGGATATGGCAACGTGCAGGGATGACTCCTTTCTCCCCTCACTGTCTTCTCCTTCCCTCCTTCCACTTGTGGCCATAATTTCAGGCACAGTGGGAGAAGGTTGTCACCAGTGTGATGTTGACTTCTGGATTTGGGAAAAGCTCATGGGAGTCTCACAGGACCCTGCAGCTTCCAGCAAAGATGCACCTCTCCAGTCACAGGCCCTACCCACCAGAAGTTAAGTTAAAAAAAAGAAACCTAAACATAAAACCCACCTCAAAAATATCGCTAACTGAATGAACCATCCCAACAAAGCCAAAATCAGATCATTAAGTGAGGCCCTTTCCCCAGACTATGAATTTGTGGACAGAAGTGATTCTCTGACTCAGCTACTGATCTGCAGAGGAGGAAATGGCCTCTGTATCCATTAGATACCCACACTGATGAAGTTAACCCAGAAGATAGTGCCACTATTCAGAGGAAAGCTACCATCAAGCAAGATGATGACTATTCCCATTTATAGTTTCCACCACCCTGAAAGGATTTATGCACAAACACCTTTCAAACATGAGTATCAGACCTACTTAAACTAATGAGCCATAAGCCAATAGCTGGCTAAGAGAAGACTAACTCAAGAACTCAATTAAAATTAAATAAATAATTATGCATAGAAAAGTATGGTCAATAGCTGTCCAGAATGGTGAGCTGAGACCTACCAGGACAGTGTTTCCATGCCCCAGCTCTGCCACTACCTTGGCTCTAGGACATGGAGCTACTTTAACACTTACAACTTCTTCTACAAACTTATTCAAGATGCTCAATGACCAAAGTGTTACTGAGCAGAAGGAAAGGAAAACCTTTTGCCTAACAAAACTTTGCACCAATACGGCACTCACACCCAAGTTTCACTTCCAATCCTAACATGTGCTTAAATGCAAGACCTATGAGTGCCAGGAGACCACTGTACAACACTGCACAAGTTTTTCACTGACGCTCAGAGCCTATTCTAGTGCCAGGGTAGAAACAGCAATTATTGTGAGAGGACTGCTCCATGCACACAGTCCCACTGATCCCCCAACGCAATGCAGGAAAATGCATCTGGGATCCATCTGTCCATCAGAAAGTAAAATCAAACAATATCTAGTTATTAAAAATGGTCAATAACAAGTGCTCCAGCGACATTTTTTAATTTGTTATAAGTAAGTATCTTCACAAACTTATAAAACCTTGGGACAACAGCTAAAATTCACTCTAAGCAAGTGCTTTGGCTTGAGGAATGATTCTCCTGCCTCCAGAAATGAAATTTGCCTTATTATAAAAACAGCACATAAGCCTCAAAACCAAATTAATAGGTTTTTTGGGTAAATGCTGTGGTCATCTGCACAGCAACTAACACGCTGTCAGCTGAGCTAAAGAAGTGATTATTTGTGACAGAAGCAGTAAGCACTTTTATCAGCAACCATATATATGAAGCAGATGCAAAGCCTCTGTATTCCGGGTTTTTCCTCCTTTCTTTTGACAACAGACATTTATGTCTACACATGTACTAGAGGATAAACACATGCTCACACTCACCGTTCACTTTGTAAAGTGCTGCATATCATATATCAAGTTTTGAATTTTAAAAGAAAATACTGGTTAAAATCTTCTACATATTATTTTATCAAACGTGCCAGACCCCTTCATGGTTTCGGATGTGAGTGTGGATATCTGCAAATGAGTCACCATTGCTGGCCTGGAAGCCCAGGCATGCAGGGATGGACCATGCAGGGAGGAGCAGGAGGTCCTTCCCTGCACAAGGAAGCCTTCCACAGTCTCCCACTCACACTCTCAAAATGCCCGTTCCAAAGACCTGCCTTTTGCCAAGTCAAATCAGACCCAAGTTTTCCAGAATGCAGTAACTTTTTTTGAGCCAAGGTCTGAATTAACTAGGCAGATAAAAATTGAAGTGTAGTAAGTGTATCAGGAGGTTGTCAATCCAAACCATGCATCACTCGCAGGATGGCTTGTGGCTTGGAAGATTGGGCCCTACAGAAGGCAGGAGAGAAAAGGAAGATGTGCTACTTTTAAAAAAAATTAATTTCTTGTCAATATCCAGCTACTGGTGAGATGTATTTTCGGATGTGGGATGTCATGAGTACCCCAAAGTCTCGTTTCCTAAAGCACATCTACAGGGCAGCATCAGACTGCCTCGCCAGGGCTGACCATTCTCCTCAGAGATCATGGAGCAAATTCACAGTAGGTTTAAAATTAGTCACACTCTGTGTGGCCAATGATATAGTTTATTTTTGGCAACAGTGTGATACTCACAAGCATTACTTAATTCTATTGCCTAGGTAGGCGAACTGAGGCATGGAGTGAGGTGGGCTCTGGTCCAAGGTCATGCAGACAGTTGGTGCAGCATAATTCCGAGACGCCTTTTAATTATTGAAGGCACTTGTGACTTACTGAAGCCCCTGACTCGAGTAGCTGGGGGCTCAGGAAGGGGCTGCCTATCTGCTCTGCTTGTGCTCAGCTGAGGAGACTCATCTCATGATATTAAGCAGGATTCAAGCACAAGCCACTGCTGTCCTACATTAGCTTCCCTCCATGCCTCTTCCCCTAGAAAAGACACAGGGGGAAAGAAGGAGCCTTAATGATGCCCAGGGGGTGCCAATAAGTTTAACTACAGAGAGTCATTTTTGTTAATGGAATTCTGGCTGATGCAGTTTGAGTAAGGAGGATGAGAGAATCTTTCACTGTGTTTTTCTAAAGCAAATATTTGGCGCTTTCATCTTCCAGTGTTTTAACATGCAATCTGTCACCAAAAAAACCCCATTTACGTGGGAGTTCATGGAAAATATACCATGTTTCAGATGGCAATTGAAGAACAGGGGGTGTATCCACTGTACTGCTGAGAAATGTAATTGCTGGAAACTGGGTTGCAAACCACACAACTAGCTATCATCTCATCTGCAGATGTGACAACAACACGGCTTAATATTGTTGTTTCACCCTTTACTTGCCACCACCATCTTCCTGTCTCTTATATAAGCTGGGGCAAAGGGTCACAAAAGAGTTTCCATCATCACCTGTCCAAGGATCCTCATCAACTTCCACCTATTTCATAAATCAGCCCGATTCCCCAGTGCACTCCACAGCTCTCCAGGGTGCCAACTCCATGTTGTCATCTACCTGGAGCACATCACACACCTGTCAGCAATTCACACCACCAGTAATAAAACCAGGCAAAGAATTCTACAACCAAGCACACTTCTCCAGGGCTTTGTTTTTCCTGGCTGGGAACACCAATAATATCATGCACATATTTGAGCTGCTCCACCTAGTCATTATCCCAAGAGAAAAAGGACAGCCACACTTCTGGTATGTAGAGCCACACAACCAGTACAAACACAAGCTCTTCTTGGCTGAGCTGCCTAGAGATTGCTGTGATTTACAACTGACCCATCGCCAGCCAGCTCCGTTTCTTGACCACCCTGGTTGTGGCTCCCATTCTCCGTCTGCTTTTGGCACAGCGACAGCAGAGGCTGGGGTTTTTGTCAGGTTCCCTCCTCCTCCTCTTTCACTTTGTGCTTGGCCAAACTCCTGCCTTCCTCTCTGCCCATTAACACGCAGCGTCAATGGGAGCGAGCGGAAGGAGGTCACCGAGCACTTGGCGGCTGCTCCGCGCGGTCGCTGGGCACAGACACCGCATGGAAACGCTTCCAGTGCGGTGGGACGGCGTTACGGCGGCGCCGGGGACAGAGGGAGGGCTGGCTGCACCTTGGCCATTGCTGATCTACTAATGCAGCGTGGAAAATCACTGGAGTCACTTGGTGACACACAGACAAACCAAGGGATTTATTATTTTTCCCCTTGCCTTTACCACCCAGCTAAAAAAAGGTCCAAAAACCCTCCTCGTACAAACCCAAGAGTTTTCTTCACAAAACTCACAGTGTCCTGCTTGCAGCTGACTAATTTCTTTTGTAGTGGATTTAACACTTGACCAAAGCTAGCTCTGAGAGTGGACCTGCAACAGGCTGTTACACAGAATTTGGTGGTTGTACGATTAAGAATAATCTATAGGGGTCTTCCACTTGCATTTTCAGATAATGGAGGCTGCTTTTGCACCTCAGCTGCACAGAGACCAACCATTTCTATTACTGAAAGTACAAGGTTAAGTGACACACCCAAAGTCAAAAAGGGCAACAACCTCCTTGATTTGCAGTCTGCCGTTTTAATACTCAAGACAATCCTTTCCAACTTGCAACATTTCCATTTCCAGATGGAAAATTGCTTCCCTCTTACAACAGAGAAATCAGAAACAACATTAAATCAGCTGCTGTTGTTTTCTTTATTCTCCTTTATTCGCCTCTGCTTTTATTTGCCTCTGCTTTTCTTCCCGTTCCTTGGCTTATACACTGGGATTAATTATCTAAATTTCTGGCTCATCTGAAGTTGCAGGTCTCCTGTCATTACAAAGAGAGGAATTTGATTACAGAGGAATTTACCTGCTGGAAACTGCCACTACCTTCCCAAGCAGAGCAAAGAGCAGTTTTGTACTACACTCACTCAAGCACGTCCAGCCCACTGTGACACTGTTTCTCAGTCCCTCTTGCTCTGGGCATGAGGCACTCACTGGGTTTCCATCTCCTGCCACTGTGACCTAAATCCCCCCTCTCCCTAATCCAAACCAAACCTTCTTATCCAGGATTCTTATTCCCTGCTCTGGACAGCAACAAGTTTAACCTACACAAGGCAGAAAAGTTGTTTTATTGCTATTATTTCCTATCTGGCTGTCTCCACGGTGGCCCTGGGGTTTCCACAAGCCCTGGGGACATGTTGCTGCTTGAGCACAGCCACGTGCACCATGCACCCACGTGCTGGCCAGGGACATCCGCACCAACATCCCACCCAGGAGCTGGGCCAGGCTCTGGACTTATGTTGCACTGTCCGGTCTGGCTGTGCTGCTGCTCGCTGTCATCGCTGCTGGTTTTCTCATCTCTTTCTAAGATGGAAATATATCTCCAAAAAGAACTGGGGAGGTCATCCCAGCCACATCCACAAACAACGTTGTGTTCACTGGCAAGAAGGAAATTCACAACATCTGCTCTCCTTCTCCCAGCAACCAACTTCTACTTTCAAGCCGTGTTTATCCTTCCCTGACCACGAGTACCACACAGCTTTTTCCTGCCTGCTGTGAGAAGCAGGTTTCTCACCTGTCACTTCAGCTTGTTGTAAGCAGAAGCCTGATCTGAAAGCCACCGGCAGCGATGACACGCTCAAACAAGCATCTACTGATTGAAGGCCCTCGTCATCACCCTTGACCCCAATCCTGTAGATCATATTAAATCCAGTATTATCTCCCTGCAAACTTTGTTTTCCTGAGAGGTGAAAGACTGACACCAGAGCCTGGACCCGAGGGGCTGAGTGAAGAGCCTGTCAGGCAGAAGGTGGCTGGAGATTGGAGAGCAGGATGAAGTCGCTGAGATGCCACTGACACCCTCTCTCATCCCTCCCTCTCTCTCCTCTTAAGAAGAATACTTTTAGGGATTAAAATTAAACTAAATAGTAACTCAGAACTCATACTTTGTGAAAGAAAAATAAGTCTGGTGTGAACTAAATGTTCCCTTTTGTCCTTCAGTGGAAAAGTGAAATTGGTACTGGATTCAATAAAGCCTTCTGCTTTAGCAAAACACAAGCATGTACCCCTTTTGCAAGTGCATCTCCCCCCTTTGAGGTAAGGCACAGCTGTGATACCATTCCAAAGAGCCAGGTGTGATGCATTTCCTCTCCCTGGGTTATGTGCCAGTGCCCACCACAGCTGGGGTAGACCACCCTCCAAGATGGGCACTTAAGTCTCATCCTCACTGAGCTACTTACAGGCACTATGAGATGCACTCTTCCAATCTCACCTAACTACTCCCTGAGAGACCTGAGTGGGTTAAAAGCAAGACACAGGAGGTTGTTTCCATGTGGAAACAACTTTGCCTCTACTACTCTTCCAAACATGAAGTTTTAAATAGGCCTGGGGGAGAAATGACAGCATGCCTGAAGGTATACGAGGCCTGTATAGAACATGCACAAGAATAGGATAAGCAGGGGGAAAGAAAAAACCTTAGGCTCATATGCTGCTTCTTAACAGAAACATAGAGCTTTAGTAAGTTATTTGCCTGCAAAGATTCACAAATTCATAAAAGGTTGTCTTGAAATGTGTAAACCACAGTCCAATATGGAAAAACAGGCTGTTGAAGTGCTATGTAGAAGTGAGGTCATAGTTATATTATTGGACCTGAAAAATGGAAAAGTCATTGTATGACTACAGGATTAGGAGTAGGCCCAGTAAGTGCTGAACTTTATATCCTGGCTTATGAAGAGCCATCTTGACCAGGAAAGCCACACAGCTGAGGTGGGGGATTATAGTCTTGATCTGTTCAGCAACAAAACTAGCAATAATAACGTGACAGGAGAGAATTGCCATCACGCAAAAATTCATGCTCTGGAAATGATGGGCTGTATTTTAAAACCATGTTATGATTTAAAAGAATCACACATTTTATCGGGTTTATGAGGTTTCATTGTATGAGTTTAAGGGACCTGGATTGGACCTGTTAATTCCATAAGTCATGTCTTCTATAAAATAACTGGTATGTCAGCAATGTGGTCTGGTTTAGCTATGTCTGGTGAGATTTCACATACTGCACTTATTAAAAAAAAAAAAACAAACAAGCATGCCACCCCCAGCAGTTTATAGAACACGCTGTGGAAAATCCAGGAGCAGTATCATTCCTCATACACATTATACATACATGTATAGACGCATATACACACACAATGAGGAGGATAATTAGGCGATAAATTGTGGAAACATGATAAATTGCATTTATCTGGCACCTTTGATTGCTTCATCTGTTCTCTCCTCACTAATCCATCTCTGTGGACACTGGTTTTAAAGATTAAAAATCCCTGAGAAGTTTAGAAAACAGCCGTATTTTTTTTTTTATTAGCCTTGAAACATTCGCTTGCTTACCACTATAATTTTGTACACTTTATTTCATCCAACAGTACTCTTGATGCAACATGCAGAACGAGGAATACTCACTGCTGGCTTAGACTGGAAAAAACACCATCTAATATGGATAGGAACTTTATACCCTATGGTGCAGGGAATCTTCTTTTTTCTAGTCATACATTGCACATAACCCGCGGTCATTATGTCAAGAGAGATTTTATTCAATGTTTAACTTGGTAAACAGAGATAGTGCTGTAAAGAACTTTACATTTTACATGAGCTCAGCTTATGAGTAGCAGGACAATAAGAACATTCAGGATTTGTCCAAAAGTGGGTGTTCATCAAACTGCCCTCCTCTGAACTAATCCCAATGAGATAGATTTGTTATCAGAAATAACCCACTCTTAGGCTATTAGAGGTGTACTGCTTTGCCTATTGTCTCAGGACACACCCTACTATTGTCATTATTAAACCATGTTTAATGACCTAAACACAATTACTTAGAGTGACTTGCCTTTAAATCTGTATTGATAACTAAACAAAAGGAGTGAATGTTCCATTTTCTACTGTATTTACTCACTTGGCAGTATTTGCACAACTGATTTACCAACCTTAATGCTATGTGCAGAGACGTATTTACCATCTGATTGGGAAGAAGCAGGGAAATGTGAAGGCTGAGAGGGAGCAGGGGCACACCCTTTTCACGCAATGGCGGCCACACTGCTTGGCAGGAGCAGACCCATTTGGACAGGCTGGAATTCCTGCCAGACCATCAGTCTATTTTTATAAAAGCCGAGTTTGTTTATCAGCCATGGTCATGAAGTCACCACCTCCTGAAAGCTTTTGAGAAGCCAGTGTGAAATGAGCTTCATCCTCATAGTTCCTGTTAGAACAGCCTCACTCTCATAACTAGAGGTGGGCCAGGTCCAAGCCCCTAGGA
Source organism: Eulacestoma nigropectus (assembly GCA_013397775.1). NCBI lineage: Eukaryota > Metazoa > Chordata > Aves > Passeriformes > Eulacestoma > Eulacestoma nigropectus. Next base: position 96,060 of record VZTE01006245.1, on the reverse strand, counting down.
AATTACTGTACGACCATCTCAGTGGGTTTACCCCTTGCTAATGCCAGCAGTGGGTCCGAGCATGTCAGCTCCATGGCAGCAATCCCCTCCCTAAATAAAAGCTAGCACTTTTTAAAGCATAGCCATGAGTGTGGGACGCTGGCCCAGAGGTTTCTTCCAAAGGAAATTATTCTGTGACGCACAGAATGACCTCCACTGTCACATCACCCGCAAAAACCTCCCACCCAAATCCTACACATAATATTCTCCTACTGATTTTGATTAAGGGCTAAAGCTGCTCACATACAAACAGAATACACATATGGAATGGAGGCAGACAAAGCCACATTAAAACCATTGTTCAGGTGAGGAGGTTAAATTGGTAACAGTGAGAACATCCACAATTGTATTCCAATATTATTGACTAAAACAGAGGGTTACTCCAGAAACTACGTGGGGACTCTTACACGTTGTTCTGCCATCCTCTGTATTTTCATTTGTCTTTTCTTCAGATTCCTCATAAAAGAACACCTGTCACTAACAGCAAGTTTTCCAAACAAACTCTTAGGTCGGCAAATAATCTAGTCCAGTCCCCAAATACTCCAGAGATTTCTGTACTGTATGAATTCTGCAGCATTGAAATCAAAGTCAGAATATTAAAAAAGGTACCAGTTTGGAAAGTGCATCTGTGGCAGGACTAGATTTAAGCCATGTTTTATCAAAATCAGTCCATCAAAATGACAAGACATTCCCTGCTTTCATGCTGTAAGAATGACTACATTTCGGAACAGCACTGCAAGGAGTCAAAACTCAATTAGGAATGAAGCCAAATAATAATTGGATTCATTTTTGAATATTAATAGGATTGAACAATTAAGGAAGAAAAAAGTGAATCTCAAAAATCTGAAACAGGATCTCAAGCACAAATTCCTTTGAGCAATGAGAACTGCCACCAACTCATGGGCTGATGAGGCAGGAGGCACACAGCTAATCCAGTAAATGTAGGATATTGGCTAAACTCCTTAAAAGTTGTCCAAATGCACAAAGAATACCTGTGCTAGGTAGGAGAGGATACTCTGGGTTAACAGCTTTGCTTCATTTCCACACTCAAATTTTGGAGAAATGCTTGCACACACCTAGAGCAGGAAACATCCATTCATTGTTCCTCCTTAGGAACACACATGAACTCCAAAGGGCAAGTGATAAGGGCTAAACAAAAGTAAAACATTTCACAACAAAGGAAAGCATTAATAAATTCAGCTCATGAGCGTCTTCAAGCTTCATTAGAAAATTAAGAGTTAAGGTCAACCAAATACAGGAAGATATTACGTCAAGATAAATAAACTAGTGGCCCCCTTTTTTTCCTCTAAGCTCAGAAGAAAGGGGCATGGAGCCAACCAGTGTATATTCTACAACAAAAGCTTCAGTTACCTCTTCTCAGGGGGTCAGTTGTACTGTGGCTTAATATAATAGCGGGTTGGAAGCATAAACAAATTAGGACTGTTAGTTTGAAGGGGGACATGACCGTTGCCTTAGTATTGACCATCACAAGGTCAACAATTACATGTTCAAACAGCTCGAAGGATTACAGCATCACAGAGCAGCTGGGGCTGGAGGGACCTCTGGTCTCATCCAACTGCCCTGCTCAGAGCAGGGTCTGCTACAGCAGGTTGCTCAGGGCTGTCCAGTCGGGTTTTGCTGCCTCCAAGGACAGAAATGCCACAATCTCTCTGGGCAACCTGCTCCAGTGTTTGATCACACTTCTAGTCAAAAAGCCTACTGTTCCTTACAGTGAAATGGAATTTCCTGTATTCCAGTCTGTGCCCATTGCCTGCTGCCCTGTCACCAGGCATCACCAAGAAAGGCTTGGCTCCACCTTTTTTACTCCCTCGCCAGGTATTTATATATAATGACAAGATCCCTCTGGCCCCTCTTCTCCAGGTGGAGAATCAGTCACAGTTCTCATAACCTTCCCTTTTATGAAAGATCTCCAGTCCTTTAATGATCTTTAGGGTCCTTTGGTGAACTTACTTCCTTAAGTTCTTGCCTCTCTTGTACCGGGGAGCCCAGCGCTGTGCCCAGCATCCCAGATGTCACCAGGGCTTTGCAGAGGAGAAGGATCACCTCCCTCAGCCTCTTTACACTCCTCCTGGGCCACTGACCTGTACATCTGCAAGGAAGACAAAGGCATGGGCACCCACATGGGATTTCCTAGGAAGGAAAGGGCTGCACCTGCTCACATATGGCTACTTTCCCTGCCACTTTCCCAGGAACTGTGGGTGAACACACCCACCATACTAAAGTGCACCAGCATGTTTGCAGGAAAGCTCTGCAAGGCTGAGGAGGAAGAGGATGGTCCTTCAGCCTGACTCCCCACTGCAGAGCAGGCAAGTTACATGTTTGAGATGAAAACAGCATGTGCACTTTAAGTCTTAAAACAACGCTGCCAAGCTAGCCTGGGCTATTTTTCTGGGTGTTGCCCTAACATCTTGATCAGCCACAGAAATGTCTCAGCTGGAGTTTAGTCACGCTTCTGACCCAGACTAGCTGGCACCACTGGGTTAAACAAAGGGTAGCCCTGCCTTGCCTCCTTCCTGCACCCAAATTAATCAATTCATCCTTGCTAATATCAAAAGGATGTGAGCACCTGAATGGAGAGGGGTTACACAAATGAGCAGGAGATTTAAGTAACAATTTTAAAGTATCAAGAAAATACCATCAATCTGCAATAGTTTTCCAAAGCAATTCTTGGATGCCCTCACCTCTATTTCTTCAGACACATAAAAATGGATTTGATAATGCAAATAAAAATATACCACGGCAAGTAACCCTGTTTTGTCAGAGTAATGAAAAGGAAAATAGAGAGTGTCTTACCCCACTTTAACTTCCGAGATTGTTGCTCTAATTATGGTGATCGTAACCTGGAAAAGGGAACAACTTCTTCCCCAGCAGTTCCAAGCATGGTTGTCAGGGCTATTTTTACCAATCAATAGATCTCTGACTTGTCACAGAGAAAACACTGAGCAACAAGTCTAGCTTGCCTCAACTCATCACATGATCTGCCTTAAGAAAACCTTTTTTTTTTGATAGAATTAGCATGTAAATATGAAACAGTATTTCGCAGCACCCACTCACACATTATGTTGTATATCCTGCATGTGTATGTAAAACACAGAATACAATACACATACAGAGAACTTGCACTGATTACTAATTGGGTACAAAATGTATATATCATTTCTTTTCCAAAAGCAACAACATTTGTGCTTGAATTACTTGTCATCAAGGTAGCAGGCTGGTGTTCACACTGCTACTTTAAAAACTTATGCAGCTGCACTGAGTTCTGTCTTTCCTGAGATAAAAGCATGTCCTGAATATTCTTTATTCTTCAGGGCTACTAATTTGAACACACCTGTCAGTCTAAGTAGAGGGAGTTGTGGAATATTGACATTCTATTGAATTATTTAAGATAAATTAACAATGTTTCACATCCTAGGAGATTGTTATTTGCAGAAAAAGCCTGACATACTTGTGCTTAGACCCAGTAGCCAGAATGGGGAGAAGTTACAATTTATAAACTAGTTTTTATTCCGCACAGAAATAAACAGCAGACACACCAGCTGACTGCATGTGACTCGCCTCGGTGCTGCAAGCAGAACTGCGAGTTTTGAATATTTTATTCTGCTTTGTTGCAGATGGCAAGGACAGGAGTTCTTACGTATCGTCTTGCTAATTTATGGCAACACCAGCCCCTTTCTACTCAACGTAGACAAAATGTTGATGACTAGACTAGAAGCTACGGGATGCTCATTCCCTGTCAGCAGAAGTCATGTTTAGACTTATGAGAGGGTTAGAAGGCATTAGCTCTTCTGCTCTGGAAATCCCAAGGAGGGACCTTGAGCACTGCTGCTGTTCCAGGCCTCTACCCTGACTGCAGGCAAGAGCTGAGATACCATAAACTCCAGGCACTTTTTTTATGGTAACACAATGTTCCTGTCTGCCTGTGCACAGACACGGATCTTTCAAAGTTTGGCGAGTTTGGAGCAAAAGTTCGCAAATAAGAGGCATCATGAATTCTTAATGGGTGCAGTTGCATAGGTGTTCAAGCCTAGATAGTCATAATGTTCACAGACAACACCACGGCTTGGTGAATCACCACCATAATTCCTTTGCAGAATTATGGGTTTGGTTGATGTGCAGACAAATGTTGTCCAGGATTCAACACCAAGTCGCTCTGGGTAGGAATGCTGCCTTCCAAATCCTCACCTGACAGACTGAGGAACATTAGCATGGAAAGGCAAACATATATACACACATATGCAGATATATCTGTATATAAACGTGTATATTATTTACTTGCTTTTCTGTGTGTAGAGATATGTGGAGGGAAACTTCTGAAACACCTCCCTTTCCTGTTTTCCTTTCTCTCTTCTTTTTTTTCTACCCTTTTCCACAAAATACAGAGCAGATGTTGAGAAGAGAAGGGCAGTTGAAAAAGGATGTCCCCAAAGAGCAGAAGACAGCAGCTTGCATGTTTTTGGGTGGGTGTCATCAAGACCTGAAGGACCAGAGAGGTGCCTGGTGAGAAGTGACCCCAGAGCAGCAGCTCACGTGCTGGGGACAGAGACAGCAGGAACGGGGCTGTCCCTGGGCTCTGTACTCTGGGAGGGAAGCCTGTCCCTCCCATCCACCCGAAGACCTTTGAACATGGAAGGGAACAATTTGGCATCTGACCGGCCACCAAGGGCACAGTACCCCGTTTGCAAACATAATGCTGAGTCACTAACCATGCCAGAGAGACTGACAACGGGAGATTAGCATGAATTTATGGCTCAGGTCCCTCGTTTTTCTTCATCATGGTAATGACTCATTTCCTACCCACGGGGGCAAAGGGCTGGCTATTGTTTCTCTCACTTACCTGCTAAGGAGATTAAAACAGACGTTTATTTATGCTCCCAGTTTCTACAGAAAATTATGTAGGAGGAGTTTGGGAAAAGATTTCAAAGACAGGAGTGTGTGCATGTGTGGATGTGGAAAGAGGCTCTGAAAGGAAAAGAAGACAAAACCCAAACGGGGTTAATCTTCAATTCAGTATTAGTTGGATCATCCTTTACATACAAGCAGATATACACCTCTAATCTTGCAGATATAACCATAAACATACGTGGAGCCAGGCAAAGTGTTCATGCCCACACCAACACCTGGCCAAGGTTGATGTGAGCCCTCAGTTATTTTCTCCATCCCACTTTTGTTGGCACATTCCCACTCAAAGTTTCTGAGTCTCTCAGATGTTTTAAACAGCTTCTCTCCCATCCTCAATGTGCCAAACCATTTTCATTTTTTTTTTTAATAAAACCCCCACAAATATATTCCCATATGTTTTTGAAGTTCTTATTTCACCACCAAAAAAAAAAATTCAGGTAGGAATAATTTTATCACTGATTAGATAACCAAAAGAGCCTAAGATACCAAATCTTAATCATCCATCATCACTGCATGCAACAGGTATTTTAAATTTTAAATACTGCATGTTTCCAAAATGCGGTTGGTTTTTATGAATGATCTACAGTAGGTTCAACACAGTTGGAATCAAGCTAAGAAAGGAGCTAAGTTTACAGCAATGAGGGTAAGAGTACCTCTCAGTAGCACTACAGAAATACTCTTTTATTTTCTTTTGAACAGCATAAATATAACTTTGCTACCACTTGTTCCTTACCATTTAACTTATCAGTCCTCAAATCATACTAATTAAGCATTTATTATACACAGTAAACCACATAAAGAAACTTCTTGTTCAGGAAAAATGCCAAATGCTACTTGGAGCTCTGGCGAAGTCTCCCACCTTCTGTGAATCACGCTTTTCAAAGAGCAGCATGATCCAGAAAAAGAATCAACACAACAACTCTTTTTCACACACAGGTTTTCTATTATGTCTACTTAGCAACTTATGTGCAGCACCTTCATACCAAGATGGCTATAATAAGTACTTTGAAGTACCACCCTTAAAACAAAGGGCTTATATACACAATTGAAATGATTGCAAGTCAGGAGTTACCAAGCACCAGCTGAGCTCTTGTACTTCAGCTGATGCCTAGTACTTTATTAAGTCTCAGTAATTCCGAAATCTAAACTGTGATTAAATACAGTTTATCTTCAGAAAGTGCTGAACACTTCTTTTTAAGCGAGCTTCCCAAGTCAGGTGTCCAGCATCATTTGTCATTTTGAAAAACTCAGCCTACATGTTCACAGTGTTTAACTCCTGCTGACAACACCACAGCCACTCGAGTGCAGAAAGCAAGGACAGGAAGCAATCCTTCTCTAATTCCCATGCTATTAAACACAAGTGTTGATTAGTGCCTACTGGAGTAGGAAACACTTCTTACTTTGCCATCACTGTTGGTATAGATGGAGCCCTGAGTAAAATTAGATATAAAATATGCACAAAGGTGCTAAAGTAACAGTGGTAATGTAGGGATATTATCAAGGAACAAATGCATCTGAACATACACATTTTCATACTTCCCCTCTTTGCCACCCTAGTGTTCAGTGACAGCAATGCAAGAATGAGGAAGAATTCACATTTTAGATGTCAGGCTGGGTTTTATAGACCCAACAGTCCAAAATTCTAATGAGTAAACTGGGCAAATATGGATCAAAAAGTGTCATTGAGAATGGTATCTGTTAAAAGATCATTTTTATGAAGGTATTCTCAGAAATACACTTTAAAATAAGGCTTTAAATACAACATATTTCCACACATCTGTTTTGCCACACTAAAAAAATTGCACTTCTTGGAGGTCACCGGGTTCTCTTGAGGTATGAGAAGAACATGAGTAGTGAAGAACTTTGTACAACTGAGACACTGAAAGAGCTTTGAAAATTATTACCAAAATTAGAACAATCCTGTGTTAGTGTTCTCCTTTCTTTTCTTTTTTTTTTTTTTCCTTACATTATAAAGTAATAAACAGTAAAACCTTAAATTGCAAGGCCTTCAGTCAGGTCATGCTGATATCAGTATCTTTAGTTCTCATCCATCTCACCCACCACTGAAGGTGGTGTACCTTTGATGTGAACTAATTACATTCGAAACATTTTGTCAAACAGCTTAATGCAGATGCCAAATAAGCTCTGTCTGTCTAAACAGGGCTTTAGACAACTTATCACTTTCAGTGTTAACTAAGAGCTAAGTTCCACTTCAAATAGAATATTATGCTGCACAGGAAAAGATCTGCATATAAAACTCCTAAAAAGCCACATTATTGTTTTTTTATTTCAATGCTGCTACATTCCCACTGTTCTGATAGAACGGGCATTACTGTGTATGTGTGCGTGCATATATGTGCAACAATAAAATACACATTACTGAAAGCAACAATTCTTTTATCTCATAAAACTATCTACATGACAAAAGGAAGTGTTTTAGAACAAGGCATTCTGTCTGCTGTCTGCAGCATCATTTCATGGTCTCCTCAAATGAATCTTGTTTATTAAAAATGTATTTAAAAAAATGATTGTTGCAAAACAAAAAAACAATGGGGGAGGGGGTGGGGCAGGGGACAACAACCGAAATTCTGCACCCAGGGAACTGGACCCCAGGGTGCTGAAGGGGAGAGAAAATTGTTCTCCTGATCCTGTAAGTGAAAAAATGGTCTTTCACTTCTGAGCAAAAGCATCTGAATTTTCTCCCTGGGAGTAGGGAGGTGAGGCAAAGGAAGTCAGAGGAGAAAGACACACTAAGAGAAGCCTCTGAAGGGAACTGGAGTTCACTCACCACGTTTCTTAAGAATTCTCCTATTTCTTCTGCAGCTACTCGTATTTGTTTAAAATGGCTCTGCTGTCTTTTCTTTAAAAAAAATCCCAAAAAACTAAGACTGGTTCTAACATATTCTAACATGTCTTGATGAAACAGCAGCCCTCCCCACGATGGCCACCACCATTCTCTCATTAGATCAGTTTTCTAATGTGTGTCCTCATATCTTTCTTTTTATATACAAGTACAAACCCCTCTTCTCTTTCCATCAGTTTTGGCTCTTAAGCATGCAAGCAGTGATCTGAAACTCTTTGCTATACCTCTGTACATGTTTTCAGCAGGGTCTGGTTCACAGAAAACTTCTTTTCAAGCAGAAGGGAAAGGTTACAAGTTTTCCCACAGTTTCAAAAATACCAAGTATACTGTCCAGGAGAGTCAGACACACCTCCTTTAAAAAGTTCACCTGCCATAGTAAAAATGTTGTTAAAACTGGCTAGAAAGTATCTGCTGTTGAAAGCAGGCAGAACTGTTCCTTTCCTCTTACACTGGTGAATGTGCCAGCCTCTTAAAATGCAACCATTATATACCTTTACAAATGGAAAACAAACAAACAAACAAGGCTAGATTGTTTCTCCCATTTAATGCCATTGTAAGCCTACAATAACATCCTAGTCCCACCTTTTCCACTTATTCCTGGGTCCTCCTGTTTACATCAGCAAAACCATCTCATCTGTCTTATGGTAACCTGGAGAGAGCAGATGATGTAGGGTTCAAATTAATTTGGGGCAGGGGCCAAGAAAAAAGGGAGGGAAATGTGTTAACAGCCCAGTTCTCCAATTTAGCTCACATGTGCCCAAGCACAAGGCAGAGGGCAAGAGCTGACTTTCCCATAGCACCATTGGCTGGGAGAGTTTAGAGGCTTATGAAGCTCCAGTCTGATTGCTTCCTATTGCCTGAGACAGCCATGCAACCGAAACTAAGCATCTGATAATTAAATAAGAGGTGATAATCAAGATATACGCTTCTAATTGAGGAAAAGTTAATCACTGCTTGCTTGCCTAAGAATTTAACAGGATTCTCAAGGCATTACCAAGTCCAAGAAAACCTTACAAACCGCTCAGATCTGGAGGTGCTCCTCTGCTCACCTCCTGTCTTCTCACTTTGTTTTTTTAACTAAAGCAGACCAGTTGCAGTTTTCAGCATTTTAAACCACCTCCTGTGTGCACACCAGAGAGAGCTGGCAAGCTCCCTGTGGGTTCTCAGGACATCCTTCCCTCCATCCCCACCTGGCCAAGGCTCTTCACTTGGTTCTTGCCATTGTCCTTCTCTGCAAGCCACTAAACCTCACCTGGGTCCTGCCTCCACTTCTCCTGCACTGCCATGCAGAATCCACACAGTTCCTCGTGTGGTGAATTTCCAACCATCTCTACAGGGAGCTCATAACACTCAAAGAAACCACTTCTAATATTGCCTGCTCTCACCAGCAAACTCCCCAACCAAAAGGCACTGGTCCCTGCCAAGAGCAACAGATTAAAACCCATTTAAGAATTTAGGAGAATGTTTCTGAGTTTTGAAGAGCCAGTGCATGCTCTGAAAGAAAGACCACCTCATTACACATTACCCTCTCACTGCCTTCTACATTTGGCTTCATTTGAAGACTCTTAGCTTCCAGGAGAAAATTGGATTTATCAAGTTTGAGTATGACTAGGTATCTAAAGGTCAAATTTAGGCTAGAAACAGGGAGGTGCCCCGTAAGGAAGACAAACCCATCTCTCTCCCTCCCCTTACTGTAAATGGCAAGGAATCAGCCTGTGGAACTCAGTGATGCATGGGTCAAAGACAAAATCTTGTGGGTGGATAATTTTACAGCCATAATAACACTTACAGTTACACCAAACCCAGCAGTAACAGAGCAACCAAAGGCTGCAATTCTAGGGTGCAATCCATTTGCAAACTGTTTAGGAAAAGACACTCTCCACTGGTGACATGTCACACAGACACACGTACAGAGAGACAACTGGGTTCTAATCTGCAAAATTTTGCACTGGAGAAGTTATCCATGTCCTTAAATGCTTGTGACATCTCCCTCTTTGCTAGAAAAAGGGGACTGCCTGTACACTGTAATCTTGTATATTCTGTTCACCACGTCTAGGAGAGGGGGCCCTGCTAGAAAACCAGTGGCTTGGATTATCATTTCACTATGTACTTCCCTGGTACATCAATGTTTTAAAAACAAGCTGTGGCAGAGGTCAGGGAAAGGCATCTTACAGCAGAAGGGCAAATAATGAAAAAAGGGTGCAAGACAGTGATATAGCTCCAGGATCAAAATGCTATTCAGTCATCTCCATTATTGTGTCTCGCTGATATTTCAAGCAAATCAATCTGATCTCATCACTGTGCCTACTAATGTTTTTAAATACAAAGAGCAGTTTCTTATAATAGCACCTAGATTTCTCTCCTGGAAATATCTTTAGAATTCACATCTTATTAGCCACAAGAATTCCAATTACACATCTTCTCTTCTAATTTCTACCAGCTGATTATTAGCATCAGATGATAATAGAGTATTTTCTGCTAATATATTTCTTAATAACATCAAACTGCAGAATGCCTTTGTGGTCTAATAATTGAATAACTGCACTGAAGAGAGTACTAAATTACTGGAAAATGTTTTGCTCTAAGTATTGCAGTTCAAAACCACGGAATATTTAAAATACACTCACAGTTTAGCTGCATTCATCAGGCAAGTTTTATTTGCAACCAAAGAAAAATGTACCCAAACTGTTTAAAGATCAACACATAATTCAAGTTTCTAAGAAAGAAGGAGGGTGAAGACAGCTACATCCACATGCACACGCAGATAATACAAGTTTTAATATTGAGAAAAGAGCACTGGATTTCTGGGTTTTGTTAGCAGATCTCTTAGTGCAGGGAATGATACCCCAAGACATACATTCACAACACAAGCTGGTATCAGCTACTAATCTATAGAACGTTTTTCTTTCGTTTTGAGAACCATTAACAAAAAAACATTAAAGCAAGAAATCAGAAAGTGCTCAAAGAACAACGGACACTGGAGACCACTGTCAGCATAAAAGATCATCATACGTTTATATTGCAAAACTTAACCACTAAAAGAAATTATGAGTAATGCATCCTGCGGTGCCAGGCACTCTCTAAATTAGCCATTGACTCCTGCAAAAGAGTAGAGCTCTAGGGCTGGGATAGGCACTACAAGTCACGACTAAGGAATGATAATGGGAAGCATGAGGTAGCTTGAAGTTCGTCTTCCTCTCATCCTTCCAGGCTCATAGAGCCTCCTCTGCCTCTCTCCCCACCGCTCTCCAAAATCTGCATAGGGAAATGTGCACCTACTGATCAATCCAAATCCCCAGATAAACAGCATCTCGACTGGGAAGAGTTCAAGGTAAACACTTCAACTAAAGAAGAAAACAAGCCAGGAATGGAGGAAAAGAGTTCACCTCTTTATTCGGTATCCTGTGTGGTGCAAATACTCCCAATTAGATGTGTCCATGTAATTTTCACATCAAACATCATGAACTCCATACTCAGCTCCCAAGGCAACTAATTGCATAGCTCACAGTGGATTTTCCCAAGTTTTTTGAGAACACTGCTGGCACTCTTCAATAAAGCCATTTAACATAACAGGAGGTTAAAGTGAGACACAAACACTTGCTTTTTTTAATTTACACCTTTCATTTACTTCCACAGAAATGTCAGGAAAGGGCTGAGATATTGTGTGATGTACTGTCATGTATGCTTCCTTTTAAGAGCTGGGTTAAAAGAAAAGGCTTGGATTAAGAGAATGTAATCAAGATCCATACCTTTAACAAATTTTTAGACAGTCAGAAGAGGGTGCATGCTCAAGGGCATTGATCTTAACGTGCCTTCAGAACAAAGAATGAGCGTCCTGTCTTGTATATTTACAGACATGAAAACAGGTGGTGGGGAAAATCTGCAAATGTAATGACTCTAGATGATCTTTTTAAAAAAATCAGGTAGAACTGGCCTTCACCGCAAGGACCAGGCTCCACTGCGCACATTCACTGAACATTACAAAACTGCCCAGCACGAGGAACTTTTAGCCTTTATATCATTATATGTATATATGTATATATATGTATATAATTTGCAGTTGTAGTTATTTTTTTGATGAACGTCTTTCACAAACCACTAGGTTAAGGAAGATCCTTTTCAAAGCAGGTGTAATATGACCCCATACAGGGAGAGGTGAAGGCAGTGTTGGACGCACTGATCTGATGTTATTGTGTAGGTTGTATTTTCAGCCTTTGGGGCTTCTCCAAGGATGGCATTTACATCCAAATTCAGCAAGCTATTTAAGCACATGAATGGTCTCAGAGATCTCACCTCCTGCATCAGAATCATGGTTTCAGCACCTGCTGAACTATGGTCCTAAATGCAGCTTTCCTGGGCAGGAGACCCCTGCTCACTCTCCTTTTTCTCCTTACCCCAAAATCTCACGTTCCCCAACAGGCAGATGCTACTCAACACAAAAACCAGAGAGAGCTCTCTCTTAGAAAGCCAACACAACCTTCTTCACTTCCCAAAGACATCTGCATCAGGCTGATCAAACACAAGGGAATAATTATTGCCTGTTTCCCTCTTCCAAAACTCCACTAATGGAACTCCTCCATATAAACTATTGAAGGAGGACTCTTCCTTATAGAGCTGAAGTGCCAGACACCTGTAAATCCAGCAAAAAACAAATATGTTTTAAACATGCAGTGAAGACCCCAGTGGGTTCAGGACAGCCTCCAGCAGTGCTGTCACAGCCCTGTGTCACTGCAATTTATTTTAATGTGCAAGCACTGTAATTTACAACCGGGCTAGATTTGCGCACCCAGAGTGAGAAGAACCTATGGCTATTATAAAAAAAACATATAAATAAAGGGCTTTCATTAAAAACATTGTGCAATATACAAAATAATTACTTAAAAGAATAGCAAGGAGGGGGCTCAGTTTTTCCTCATGCATTTTTAAGACCAGTATTTGAGAAGGAGCAGGAAAGACAATAGTGGAGAGGTACATCATAAAACTTCTCTAAAATGAGTAACACCAGGAACAAAGTGTGCAGGAGTAAAAATACAAGGCTTTCAAAAGGAAAATGGACATTTTCTCAGCAAAAGAAAAGAAAACCAGGCGAAGTTTACAATGAAACAAAGTTTTACAAGTTTACAAAATTTTACAAAGTTAGAATGAAACGTACTCAGGTGTCAAATTTATCTCCTCCAGTTTGTGACCACCAAGAAGACACTCCAGTGTCTCCTGATATCCTCTTAGCCAAAAGCCTCCCAGATCCCCTACTTTGCCACCTGAAATATTGCCAAAATGAGATCCATGGGGGAAAACAGGGGAAGCCAAAACAACACTGACACAGTTTGGCAGAAGTGTATCCCGCAGCTGCTCACAATATTTAATAAACAGGAGAGGCGAGTCTAGTGTGTAAATTACAGAAGTAAGTTTATACTGAATAATATGAACTCCTATTGGCAGCACGTGGTAACAAAGCCGGTGAAGAGCCTCTACTGATGACCACCACTCCCCAAGGGTTTCCTCAGAGGGACTGAATTCATACACTGAGTAACACAGACACAGCTAAGGCAGGGAAAAAGTATGGAATGTAAAGGAAGGTTTATGCTTCAGTGGGAATATCAATCTTGCACTCACTGGCACGACATTGTACTAAAGCCAGGGCAAGGAGGTTGGGGCTTCAGTCACGTCCAAGGAGGAAGAAGGGAAAAGCCTACAAGGTCAGCTAGCGTGTTGACTGAGGTAAAAATTCCCATTTCCAATATGGGCTGGGCGTCCTGAGCCACTGCACAGCTGTTGAGAAAAGCACATGTCCCCGGCCACAGTGGTGTGGAAGAAACCCTCAGCAGAAGGAGGGTGGCAGCCCAACCTCCCGAAGGGTGTGAGCAGACTGCAGCCACTATCTCTGCCTGTGGGTTGCAGTAGAGACAACACATTCATTTTCCCGTGCTTTGCGAGGGCACTCCCTCTTCCCCCCTACCACTCCACACAAGACCATTAGCACCATAAATTAAGTGTGATGTGTAAGTAGTTTCGCTCATCCTTCAGGAGATATGGGCCAAACTACGGCACGCTGCTGTCAAGGATCCTGCTGCCTTAGTCAAACTCTGATCATCTTATTTCTGGTGTTATTACCCAAAGAAATTGCCTATTTAACAGATGAGAACAGCGCTGTAACAAAGACCAGACACTTGGAAATTTAGCACAACACATGAAACACTCTCTTGCAGCATGGTAATTTAAAAAATGAACAGAAAATTGACTTGGCTAAGAACACCGTCATAAGGCTAAAATGCACAAGCTAAGCACATGTTAGGTATTGTACAGCATATCCGCATGGGTATCCCAGAGCTTGGGGCTAGGATAGCTTGGATTCAAGTATTTTGGAAATACCGTTATCTAAATGGGGTTTGGAGCCAAAATTATAAAGGAAATCGCTGCTTCCATTCAGTAGCAGAAAATTATCGTCTCTCTTTGAGATCTCAAAAATATTAGAACACCTTTTTCTTGTTTGAACAAGAAACTGCAGGCTTATAAATACTACTAACAACTCATGTCCCTCTTCAGAATGAGGCAGTGCCAGACAGGGAGAGCTACAGGACAGCCCATACCTGGTACTCTAGAGACTCTGGTTTTGCTGTCCCTCTCTGAACGTTGTCAGGTCATTAACATTTTAAAGTTAAAAGTTTTAAATTATATACTTTTAAATGCTGAAAAAGAAATCGCTAAATGAGATAGATTATACAGGTTGGGGGCAAGGGGAGGAGAAGAATAGCTTGTCCCAGCCTAGACTATCTCCTCACAGCTCCTACTAAGAACAGCACAGGAGGAGGGATGCAAACACAGGGACAGAGTCAGGAGGGCTGGCAGAAGAGCAAGAGACAATGACAGCCTCAACTGCAGAAAGTAGAGATGGCTGTTGGAAAGGGAAGGAGAGCTAGGAGCATGAGCTAAAATGGATATTCCATGCAGGAGGAGAAAAGAGAGGATTTCATGCTTCTGAGCACTTACTTATGGTGACAAGGGAAGATACAAGTTTAACGAAGATAGTAGGTGCACAGAAATTGATGAGCTAAGTACAATACATAAAACAAAGGCAAAAGGCATGTTTTGCTGCAACACTATGCATTTTACTTCTTCCCTTGTGTCCACTCAACTTGTCAGAGGCAGCCCCAGTACTGCTCATCAGTCTTTTTTCTTTCATTTGTTTCAGCTGTGGACAGGCTGTGCAGAAAATGGTGACTTCTTTGTCCTATAACCTGCACAGATCAAGTTCTTCCAAAAAACCCAGTGGAACACCTAGCAAGAACACAACACTGGCTAACAAAAGAAAAGCTGAGGCTGATAAAATCAAATCTCACAGGAGCTTGTTCCAGGTGGCTGTGTGAGGGAGGAAGCTGTTTCTTTAAAGAATGGGCTGCCTGCCACCCTCAGAATTTGCATTAAACATATCCATGACTCAGGCGGTGAAGTGGTGCAACATCACTGGTCAGGGACCAGCTCCGTGAATACGACCAAGAAAAAATGGATTGGAATCAACAACTCGAATGCCACCAGAAGGATTTCCCTAGCTGGTATCAAAAAGCAGAGAGGGCTGGGTACCACCCAGCAGAGCTGCTGCCTCCCATGTGAATCTTGTATGGGGACTCCGGCACTCTTCATTTTCTGGCAACTGTAAAAATGTGCTTCTGTGCTTGCTCAGGATTTTCCAGGATGCAACATTTCCCCTTGGTTACTTTCAGTATTTCAAAAGCCATAAGGCACTGGCAGATAAAACAGCCCATGTTGTCACCAGCCTGGGGTGAAGTACCATTTGCCTTGGCCCTCTTCTCTGCTTGGGAGAGGTGGATATTTGGTGGAAATTTCATCACCTGCATCTCCAGGACAACTGAATTTGAGAGGCAACAATCCCGGCATTCAAATGCAGCTCCCCTGACTAGCAGCAGGGACACACAGCAACCACTTGTAACCTTTTCCATTTTCTGATGGAAGGCAGGGAGAAGGTCATTCCACCAACAACAGGCTTTCCCATAATTATCTTTACCTCCTCTATTACAACTTGCTTAGAGAGACAGGCCACCCATGGTCATAAGTCAACAGATGACAAGCTGGAGGCCCCTGGCCTGGAGTCTCATTTCCCTCCATTGCTGAGCAGCAAACACAGGTGAAGTGTGACCCTGAACCAGAGCATGAAGAGATGTTTTGATTCTGATGGATACTCAGCTGAACGTGAGGCAGTGTTACTGCAGGCTGCCTTTAGCAGCTTGCCTTTGTTGCATTAGAGGAGAACGAACCCCAAGTGAGCTCAAAGCTCATTTGCTTGGTTGACTGTAAATTCCAGAGGCCAGATTTGGTTGTCAGTTGCATAAAACACAAAAACAACTATTTCAACAGAATTACTCCACATGCCTGGCCCTTAGTCTCAATCAGTAATAGGGCAGATGCTGGCAAGATAAAGAGGCCATCTATGCTATCATTAATGAAGTTTCAGGTAAAACATGATGCAATGTTATTTCAAAATACTGACATATTGCTACAGGTATTTGGTGCTCTTCCCTTAATTACAATTGCTGGAGAGCACTTTTTTCTCTCCAATGTTTGCTTGCCTGAAACCTAATAGCTATGTTAGAAAGCCTGCAGCTGGATGGGCTGTTTTTCTTTACTCATCTCTGTCATTAGCGTGCAAAACTTACAGAAAGAAGATTGGACTCTTTTTTGGAGATACAGAATCAAGACCCTCTACAAAGTATTACTGGAGAAGTAACAGGGATCTCATCTGCTAATCCATCTGTTGTAAAAACTCAGCCTCTATTCAACAAAAGTTGTATTAAAGCAATTTACTCATGCCCACCCTCACCACTGGATTTCTTTGCAGCACTTTGGTAAAATAAGCTCCCTCATTACCGATGGAGCCACGGTTGTCAAAGAAGCCAGTTGTTAAAAAACACTTTGCAGTGACACTATTAAAGCTTCTGGATAAAAGATGCTAACTAGTGCAAAAACAACTGTCTGGCATTTCCATCCAAGATGCTTTCCAAAGTTCCCTAGGCCAGACTTCAAGAAGGTCTTGCCTATTAGGGGAACGTGGCACAGCAGACACTGGAGATAACATTGCTCACAACCTGCTGAGCCCCAGCTAAGGCAGAATAGGTATTCTCCACCTTCCGTGCTATTAACTGGTTTGCAATGAAGCAGCAAGCTGACAGCCCAAGAGGTCCCACCACAACCCACAGTCATGAGGGATGTAAAAACATCAGATCCACCAGAGCACTCATATCTCACACAGGCTTAGAACAGAAATGAGAGTAAAAGAATAATTGCCATGGGATACAAAATGGGACTTGTACCATTTGTGCCATTTAACCATTCCTCCTGAACTTGACAACTAATAGTACAAAAACCCCAAAAGTTAAAGTACTTTGTTAGAAAAGTTAAAGTACTTTGTTAGTACTTTGTCTTTAACAAGACTTATTGTCCATGCAATGGCTTTTGTTCTGCTAGAGTAGTGTCAGACCGATCACAACATACTACAACTCTGGACATTAAAACATTTAGTTCCAACCAGCATTTTCACAAATCTCATTCCTTTCATAAAAACAAAAGTTATTTAAGGTTCTCACATGAGAATGATTGGTCCATACTCATGGGCAGGACTTCTCATTGACCCAAAATGGTGAGGTACCACATGCAAGCAGCATGATATGAGGCTGTTACTGCTACTATCTCCTGATAACAAAACTAAACCATGATTCTATGCATGGCTACCCTGAGAAAACATTAAATAAATATAGAGCTGCTAGGACATGTGCAGAAAAGAGTTAAATACAGATTCACTGAAGGAGCACGAAACTAGAAATAGACAACTTGACCCCAGTATCTACTAATGCACTGGTACTGGGTTGAAGAGGAGTTATCTATTTAATGTTTTTCTAAATATTACAAATACCCAAACTTAAGAAAATAATTTGCTTACCATTCTTTTCCATTTTAATTTTAATTTGAAATACCAACTTAGTTAGCAAACAATCCTTCCAAAGGAGAATAATGATGGGAACTGTTGTACTATCTGATTTTAAACAGGCACACTCATCAGTGTATCTTTCCAGTTTCCTAATAAGGACTTTGCAACACCAGAAATTCCAGCTCCTTCAGGGAATCTATCCTAGATTTTTATATTGAAACTCACACACACTGTGAAAAGACCTGGGGGTACAGCAACTGTGTGCAGAGTTTCATATTGATGATCCCTTTGAGACAGGCCCTTTGCTAGCTACACACAGCCGGGGCACCAGACACGATGAAGTTCAACTCCTGCAAAACTCTGGGACTACATTTACCACAATGGTTTTACCAGTTCCATTTTAAACACTTTGAGGCCAGAACCAAAACTCTTTCCTCTAGTAGTCTGAATGGCAAATTGGAGGTGACCACAAAAACGAAACCTTGTAATATACCAGAGACCATGTGGGATTGTGGGATCCATTGTCTACAGACCCTAATGGAAAATGGATGAGCTGGTTTTGTGGTGGAAACCCCCTTTCCTCCAAGAGTACCAGATTTTTCAAATCATGCATTGGCATTTGCATTCCCACCACTCCTGCCAACAAGCTTGAGCTGACTGCTGCCTCTTCAGTATATGGTGTCTATTTTCATGTGAGTGTTGATTCTACTCCAAACACTTTGGGGCAGATATGAAGGAAGAAGAAAGGATTCAACTTCTCGGCTTCCTTAACTTAAGAAGTTACCTTTAACTTAAGGAGTTAACTAAGAATCCCCACACTTTATGTCATTCAGTCTCTCCCTATACCTTGTACACCCTAGAGGATTAATTATATTTGGTTTCAGTTTTTTCCCCTCCATTTCACTCTGCACGAACTTTCAATATAAACCAGAAAATCATTCATAACTTCATCCCTCCTCAGGTACTGGTCACTCGTCCATCCCCTCAGCCCTGCTCTCTGAGGTGTAACTTAAATCATCACTTCTCATGCTTTATCCATGAGAATATCTTTGCTAAATACAGCTCATAAAGCCTCTGTGAAGACCTGGGTGCTCTCTGTTGACTGTAAGGAAGCAGTTAATGAGCCAGTCTTACACACACCTGCTATTAGCAAACATTGACAAATAACTCATCTATCTTCTCCAAAAATAATTATATAGCATGTGTATTGCCCACATAAGTTAACTGACAGCACTGACAGCGTACTACTGCCCTAGCCTACAGGACCTTTACACTTTGCCAGTCTTATCGAGTCACCAGCTCCAGGAAAGCTCAGATGCTCATGAGGCACCATAAAGCTCAGGTAGGGAGACCAGCCTGGGTCATGGACATTGTTAATGGCATCAGCATACTCCTACACCCAGCGTAATTAGCGAGACAAATTAGCCTAGATGCCACACCAGAGTGAGCAACATAATTCTGCATTGGCTTGCACTGAACTGTGACGTTCAGCACACGGGAGGCCAAACTCCGCTGGTCCTTTGTGCTCCTTCTCATCCTCTCTCTCCCATCAGACCCAGAGGATCCGCAATAAAGCGAGGAAAAGCCATCACAAATATTCGGCTTGACATTCTGCATAATACAGGCATTGGCTATTTTTGTGTAAGCCCAAATTAAGCCCGATCTAATGCAGCGTTACTAATGTTTTGGAGCAGGGAACACATACTGGTGCGGGGTCAGCCAGTGCGTGGTGAAAGCCAGGGTGCCTGTGACCTGCCCACAGCGGGCACGAGAGCAAGGCAAGTTATAGGGCAATATTTACATCCAGGCACAGATCTCCATACACACACGGATGGGTGGCACATCTGCGCGCGCATGTGCGGGAGCCAGGTTATCTGACCTCAGTCAGATACTATCCGCAATTCAGGACAGAACACAGGAATTTATTTTGACTCAATGCTAGCAGAGAATGCTTTTCGCCAGAACAGCTCACTATATTGTATGATAACTGAATGAAGCTAATTTTCAGTAGATTCTATCTAACAGCTCTTAACTGGTAGAAATAGTTCAAGGTCTTCAAAGTATACAGTGTTGCATAGCCCCTGATTCACACATTCTGCTAATAACTGCCAGACAATTGTATTGAATTTATTCAAAAACCATTAGCTGCAGAAATTCATATTCTTCAATTCTGCCTCAGATACATGCTATATTACACTTACATTAAGGTTAATGTGCAATGCCAGTTCTTTAACAAAGGAACTGCAAATATATGAAGTTACAGCATCTCTTACTGAGGTGTCTGTTTTAAAAGTTTATTGTTTCTCTCTCGCAATTCCCTTTTCATCCCTGCCCCTGCCAAGAGAGTTGGGCTGAAAAAATGGTGAGAAAATTAGAGCAAATACAGGCGCATATTTGAGACATTCTTTGTACAGCGTGCTTATGCTACCAGCATTACAAGGATTTTTCTTTCATCTGTTCCTTCAGACATGAGCCTCCAAAATACTTAAAAACCGCTTCATAAATATCCTTCGAAAAACCATCATCACATCTTCAGAGCGCTGGTGCGTTAAACGCCTGCTACCAAAAAGATGATGTTAAAATTCGGGAAGAGCTAGAGGTGGAAGCTGAGGAGCAGAAGTAGCAAGAGGAGAGGAATGTTTAAACAAGAGAGCCTCAGTGAGAGGCTGAGACATGGTGTACTTTTTATAAAGAAATAATACACACGTCCCATTCATGTTATAAAAAATGTTACAGGTAGGCAAGCTTCTGTAATTTATCTAATACTCTTAACGTTCATGTTTCCTTAGGTTTCATGCAATTTATTAAGTTTTCAGCCTTGCCTGCAGCAAAAAAGGATAAACAAAAGCAGATGTGAAACTCCCTTTTTTAAGGGCCCGCCAACCTCCCGCAAAGCCTATAAGCAGCTGGGGAGGCCTGATTACCGTCAGCTCTGTGTGGCCAGCCCAGCTGCCCTCCCCAGGCTGAGCCCAAAGGTCCCCACCCTGGCCCACAGCAGGTCTTGCCTCTTTAGAAAGAGCCTGTTCCTCTCTGTTCTGTAACATTTTCGTTGGAAATATGTTTTGTTGGCCAAGGGTTAAGTAAACCACAAGAAGAAAAAAGCCTGGAGAAAAAAAGAGGACCAGGACAAAAAGAGTGACACATATCCCTGGCTGGTCACAGGGGACAGAGGACTTCATGAGCATTTACACAAACAAAAGGCAGCCTTATGGAATTTGTTATTGCTCAGCAGGGAATAACCAAGAGATTACACCTTCACTGCACCTACATTAAAAGGCTCTCAGTGAGATCAAAAAAGCAGAAGTTTCACAAAATTTGTGTGTAAGACTTTACCATCCTCATGCACAGAAGAGGAGGTACCATGCTGAGGCACAGGAGATGCTAGAACAGCACAGAGCATTACAAATCTATATTTAGAAGACTGGTGCCCCCATGCCCTGCTGGGCATCACACACAGGACACATCCATGCAGCAGAGCATGGTCCAGGACATCACCTGGGGCCCATGCACCATGCCAGCCAGACTAAAGTCAGCTCCAGTCTGCAACACGATGCATTGGGTTTGCACTTGGTCAGCTCTGGAAGCACTGGAGGAAATCCCTAAGTCTCTGCTCCCATCCACCCAGACATACCTTCAATTAAAGGCCACGGGGAGAACAGACATAGAAGATCATGATACTTCCCACCATTATCTCTATTCCTCTCATATTGTTGCAGCTCTATTTCTGGTGATGGAAGCCATCAAATAAGCACACTTACCCCACAATCTCGATTTTAACCGAGAAGCTGTCCCTAACCTAATAATCTTGTATTTTTAATGACCATAAAATTCAACTAAAAACCAATAGGCTGCAGTCTCTCTCCCTCCCATACCCCATTGTCTCAAAGAAAAGGATTCAGTCTTTTCCTATCTTGTACAAATCAAGAAAGCCTCTGAAACCACTTACACATAAACACACCCTGTAGCAATTGTTTCTCAAACATTAACAGCCTCCAGATTAAAAGTCTTGTACGGCAAAACGGGTGAGAAGGGGGAGAATCCCAGCTCATGAGGTGTAGCTGAAAAATTAACAAACGGCTTTGAAAGAGGCAGGGCAAGTCTGCTGCACTAACGCGGCGCTAGTGAGCACACACATAATAAATTGGGGATTCCCCGTGTCAGGGCCGGCTCAGAGCGTGAATTGCAGAGTTCCAGGGAGGATCAATAACTGTCAGAAGGAGAAGAAAGTGAGCACTAAATTCGCTCGCCTTTCATCTTCAACAAATGGAACAGAAAATCTGATGGATGACAGAACCTTTCGTTTCTATAGCGTTCTTGTTGAACTAAAGACTAGTGACATTGAGATGATTTTCGACACGCGCTTCTGTAGACCCAGAAGCAATTATAAAAATAAAAATAAAAGAATTTCGTTACAAAGAAGCCCCCAAACCAAACGTAGCGATTCAGAAGGGCAGGGTAAAGAAGAATATTAATGAAAGCCCGTGCCAGTGGTCAGCCCCTAGCATGTGAGAGTGCGGAGTTTTGGAAGCATGGAGTACATTAAACACAACACACCCCTTGCCTCCCCCATAATTAAGTTAGAGATGTGAGAGCAAAAGCAATAGAGGCTGTCTGTTTAGTTTCTCTGCTTGGCAGGGCACCACACACACATGCACACAATTTCTCCTCTCCTCCATTTGTGAAAGGAAGGGGGGTGGTGTTGGGGGGTAGTGGAGGGGGGAGGAATATAAAGCCCAAATGAGCAGATAAACAAAAGCCCCAAAGCAAACACAAAAAAAAATTTCCCAGATTTCAAAGAAGAAACACGCTACTGCTCAAAGAAATGCCAAAATATCTTCTCCATCCCTTTATTCTATTGTAGACAGTCACTCAACCCATCAGGAAAATTATATTAAAAAAATAACAACAACAGCAGAATGGAGACAGGACCTTTTGTACAATCCAGCTGGCTTCTGTACCTTGACTTTCATATCAGATATTTATTTTGGCATGTGGGCAGTGGGGGAAGGGGAAACATCTCTGGACACTGTATGACATCCTCCATCGTGGTGTAACAGTTCAGAGCACAGAGGTACATCTCTGGCTGCCACCCGTGAATGCTGAACACGCCATGTGATAAAGCACAATGCCTTTGTCCCGTGCAGTGTCACACAAACAAGTCACAGGGTAAGGTGAGTGGGAGGTCCCAGAAAAGAACAGATGATCCATTTTCAACCTTGTGATCTAGGTTCATTCAAAGAGATGGCACTGCCCAAAGCTCAGGCGGGTTTGGGACCAAAGTGATCTCTTGGAGTTTGCCAGGTGGGCTGCCAGGGTCCCCCAGCACTGCAATAAGGTATTTGCAGAGGATGTGTCACCTAGGCCAGCCCGGAAGAGGCATATTTCCACCACTGAAACGGAAAATTAAAAGCCTGCAAATCAAATGCAGTGACTCAACTGGGCATAAGGGCTTGGTGTAAAGTCCAGAAATTGGCCTATGCATGCTAATTCCCCCTTAAAGTGTGTATGCAGCAAGGCTGTTCCTGCTTTCTCAGTGGAATGAAGATATTAAATGAGACGCCAGACTAGATGATGGCAATAAAAAAAAAACCCAAAGGAAAAACAAGCTCCGACCCCTGTATTTTAATCCAAACAGGCCACGCCACACGAAACCAAGATTAGCTGGGGCTCTCTGGTATCAGCGACTGCCTACCACAGCCTCACTGTCCCTGCGGCTCCCCGGCAGCGCCGGCCCCGCACCACGCCCTGTGGTTTCCCACTGACGCACAGGCATTCCCCATCCTGCCCTGCAGCCTGCACCCAGCCACCCTCTGGCCCTGCTTTTTGGAACACCACGGACACCACTCCGACAGCCTCCTCCGGAACCTCAACACTGGCCCGGTATGTTACTCCAGCCCAGTTTCATTCACTTCTTTTAGAAGGGCAAATTTGTACATAGCCACAGCCAGTTTAACTGCCGGGCATCCAGGGAAATAATTCAGATATTGCCCATTCAAACCCATCCTCGGAGAGTATTGGAAATGATCTGTCTGAAAATTTGCATCACCTAACAGAGGGAAAGAGTTGCCTGACATCCCCATTGAATAACCTGGTGATTTCATATCTCAATCAAATTGTGGTTTGAGAGATGAGGCCTCATCTCCATATGAAAAAGATAAATCAATCTAGAATACACAAATACAATTTTAAATGAGAGTATCTAGATCAAATACAGATGCAGAACCCACAGCTTCAGATTAACAGCATCCTCCCAGTTTAGTTTAATCGACTTTGAAAGCAAATTACTCCGTGCTAGGCAGAGGCACTCTTATTCTCCAACAGAGCATCCTCACACACCAAGTAGCTCCTCGAGAGCAATCCCATGCCTAGATGGGGCATTGTTTCTCACAGACAGGAGCCTCTTGCTGTGCCTTCTAAAAGCTGTAAAAAGTTGCTGGTACTGAAAAACTTCTTGACTTCACTACACAGATTAGCACTCCTCAGGCCAGGTTACACAGCTCTTCACAGCCTGCCCAGCACAATGAGATGCCACCACTAACTGAACAGTATTTTAGTCTGAATTTTTCTCCACTGAAGGCAATTTTTTTGCCTCTTGGAAGGATCTGTAAAATATCCTCTAAGTCCATGTTAAAACATAAACAGAAGCAATCAGCACTGTCTCCAAGGCAGGGTCTCTCTGCACATTTCGAAAGGCTTTGCACGAAGTTTCCATGCTTGACAAGGAGCATCTCATGAGGGCAACGCACACCAGCTGATTGCACAATGACAGCAAGTGCCAGGAAAACTCAGAGTCTAATCTGAGATCTGACACTGACTTGTTGTGTGGGCTTGGGCAAACCACTTAACCTCTCTGCATCTCTGCTTTTCTGCCCATAAATGAGGGTAATAATGCCGAGCTCAGCTCCGTCTTCCCCCAGGGACTGATAGGGAGCCTTGGGTTTTTTGGGCACTTTGGAAACGTAAAGTGCTACATAAGTGCGAAGTACCATTATCTAGAACTTCCACCACCACCTCAACATGCGGGTGCAGCAGATGCTGGTGAGAAGCGGCATGCAGGGAAGACTGCAAGCTGAACGTACATGTTTACCCTGATGTTTCACTGGGAAGGTGTTCAAGCAGCAAAAGGGGGATTTAAATGCCCTTTCCTCCCTCCTCACAGAGGCAAGAGCGATATCTAATACAGGAGGTACCCAGTGCAAGGGCAGCATGGGTGCAGAGCCGTGCAGGAGTCATTCATCCCTTAGACAGGTACAGCTCTCCTGTTGACAGCTCAGGGAAGGGATTACTCCCTGCTTCAACAGCCTTATCTCAAATCTGTGGCAGCTCTCAATCGCACCTCCAAACATCCAACCAGAACAACAGGAGTGTTTCTCTGAGCCCTTCACTGAACTACCACCACACCTATATCTCACCAGGCTGAGTCAATATTCACAGGAGAAACACAGCAACAAGAAATATCCAAACCCCTACACCACCCAGCATGTGCTCATTCCAGAAGGCAGGCAAACAACATCCAACACTTACAAAGTGTGACTTAGCCCATTTCTTGCTTTACTAGTTTCCCAAACTCCACAAGCAGGATTCAGGTCCTGTGAGGTGAAGGGACATGAGAGCACATGATGCCCAAGCTCCATGGGCTTGTCCAGGCACATCTTAGAACAAGGGTGGGAGACAAAGCGGAGCAGATGACCTGCTGATTACACCTCACCAAAACCTTAATAACATAAGCAAAAGTTAAAGATGCTGTTCATCCTGGACAACTGAGCTGCCTTGAAGGGTTATAGACACCACACATAGCTACACAGGGCATTTTCTCCTCAGTGTCTCCCTCTCTCTCCGCCTACCAGTTCATCTAAACTAGAGAATTAACTATTTGCTAACTGGGATGTCTAGGAAAAGGTGGCCCTGAAAACTATCATGGCAACTAAACAGACACATAGATGGGATGTCCAGCTGTATAGCAGACATCTTGTGAACGTGTTCTGCAATGGCACTAAAAATAGCATTGTTTCACCTGGAACAGCAGTTATGTCTCTCTAGGAGATGGGGAGGAGCAGAGAAGCAGAGATCTCTTGTAGGCTGTTATTATCAGTAATGAGTTTATTTTAAAATCAAAGTTGACTGTTATTCATGACTAGAAGGGGGTGGAAATTTCAAAATAGTCCTAAGAAAATACTTCAAACTACTGATTTCTTTACTTCTGTGTTTATAACATACAAAACCAGGGCGACCCAAGCTAGATCAGCATTACGCTGCACTCTGTAGCAAATAGAAGAAATTCATTAATTGACAAAGCTAACTGCTTTCTGTGACTACATCAGCAAATGAATTCAGTGGTAAGGACGCTTGCCAAGACGGTGAATTTATGCAAGTACTGGAGAATGTTCGTGGAAAATAAACTTTTATTAATTAAAGAGTATCACTCACTGCTCAACCCAGGGGACGGAAATGTATCACATGTTCCCCATCTCTGCTCAGAGGAGCTTTAACACCAGCCAGCTCAGGAACTGCTTGTGGATGATCTCCAAGACAAAACACTGAGGTTTGTGCATGAGTAACAAACAAAGTTCCACAAAAAATCACGATCTCTTCAGTGATCCTTCACTAACAGGAAGAGCAATTCATTTTGCTGCACGAATGATTAATTATAAATTATTAAATCCAGCTCTACTCGGGATACTTACCCAGGGAAGCAACAAGCTCCAACACATCAACAACTTTTGTTTTCTAAATCTCTGAAACCAGTATCACTTCAAAACACATATGGAGCCAGATTTTCCATAGAAGCTCTAGTATGTGTTTTCAGTGCCTATTATTTCCAGTCCTGGAGAGACTCCAGGAGGGACACCAACTTACTCTACCTGCTCTGGCCTTTGGAGACAGTCTGTTTCAATGGGACACTGCCATTGCTCAGAAGCACCCTCTTCTCTCTCTCCCATCCATGTGAACCACACATGGAAGCATCTGGAGAGCACGAGCTCACTTTCCCCATCCTTATCACACAGGAGAGGATATCTCCCAAGCAGGAATTTGGGGAGCAGCTTGCCCATGAGCACAAGTTTTGCTGCATTACTGCGTGCAGCAGTCATGGAGGAGGCAATTTCCTGCCCGGCAGGAAGGCAGTGGAGAGCCCTGGGCTGCTCCCGGCCTCAGCAGCAGGCAGGGGCTGGGGGCTGGGGAAGGACAAACACGAAAGCAAGAGAAAGTGTGGGGCTGCAAACACGCATCCAAACATAAAGCAGCCGGAGGATGCACGGATACAAAAATGGGATACATTATTATTCCATAAATTAAGTTAAAGCAACCTCAGCACATCCCAGACCTTTAATACCAGGCTGCTGCACACCAAGCGAGTTGGCTTACAGCCTGCAAAATGTTTCAACTTCACTCAACTGAGACAAGACCCACGTTTTATTAAAAGAGGTTTATCTTCCTGCAAATAAACCTCAACAGCTTTTGCGCCCTGAAGAAGCAACTTCGGTTTGCGTCTCATCCTCCTCCCCCCTGCCCACAACAAAACACACATTCAATATTGATGAGTAAAGAATTACCAGTTACAGCTTTCTGGACCTTGCCCATGTCAGGCTGGTATGCAACAGGTTTCAGTGTTTGTTTTTATAATAAATAAAGCAAAAGTATGATGAGACACCTAAGCTCCTTGCCTCTCCTCTGCCTTCTTTCAAGATGGCTGTTTATTTTGAGACTTAAGCAAAACAGTAAAGCGGCTAATAAAATAAAGGGCATTCCCTAGCTCACATTTCAGCCTGTTCCAAATAATCTAGACTGCCTTAAAATACCAAGCTTGCCTGTCAGCCATTTAATGAAGAAATACTAATTTTTTAAAAAATGTAACACACACACACATGCTTTACCTACTTCTTTATATACCTACTGGTCTGCCCCATGATCTCATTTTTCCTGATAAAAAGCAAAAAAATTAGAAGGGAAAAAACCCCAAAACACGTTTTTCCAAGCAAGGAGCAAAACCTAAATAAAATTAAGGAAGTGTAAAGCCCAACTTTTAACAGCAGAAAAGTATGCAGAGAGCAGTGTGACCTTCCCTTATCACCCACTGACATGCTTAATCATTTCCAAACAAAAATGCTCTTTTCTGCCACTTCTTCACTCCGTGAGCACCTCCAGCTCCTGCATGGCCATTAAAGAGTTAAATCTCCCACTATCCCCTGCTGCCTGCGAAAAATCACTGAAACAATTGAGACATTGTCCAGTGAACAAGACTCCCAGGGACTGACATTTTTGTTTATGTCCCAGTTCTCAGCCTGTCAATTTTCACTCCCAACGTTAAAAGCCCGGCTTGCCCCAATACAGTCTGCCCTCGTCTGAAAAGGCTCCACTTCATTTATTTTATTAAAGCTATGGTGTGTTTATGATTCAGAGCTCTCCCCATCCGAGGACCTGTTGGTTCCATCCCCCTGCCTTCCTCCCTGCCCTGCAATAGCGACTTCCTAACTCTGAGGAGGCTTCGCAATGCCTTTCGCAGAACCATTGCCCAGGAAAATAACTGTGCTTAGGTTAAACATCATGTCAGCATTTTCCTGGAGTATGAAATATGTGTTACTGAACTCCAGTCCCTCAAAATAGCCTTTCATTATTAACCAGGGTAGGGTAGAGGGGAAGGGAGTTGGATACTAAGCCAGAGTGGCAGGAACTTTAAAAATAAAATAAAGTTAATTAAAAAAAAAAAAAAAAAAACACCAACCAAACAACAAACAAACAAACAAACCCCTGAAAAAAACCAAACCACACACACCCATTCTCGCTACCCAGCAGCAAACTAGAAAATATATGTAATGGAGCAAAACAAACATCTTGGAGCAAAGCAGTGTTTTCTCGGCTGCTTTGCGGCTGCATTTCCTGCCTGCGTTTTCATAATGACCGGAGTGTCAGACCCAAAATATATCCCTCTCCTTCACCCCTGCTGTCCTCTCCCCCCATTCCCAGCACTTCTTTTTTTCCTTCGTTACGCTCTCAATACTTTATCTCCATGAAAAGCACACACAGCGGTCACCAGCGTTTCCTGTTTGCCGAGTGTGCTTTAACTATATCACACCCTCCGCTGCTGCGCTGGAATGCACAGCATATGGCATTGTGAAAGGGTTTACTGTCGAATAATGGCAGCAATGCAGTCCTGCTGGTTTATATCAAACCCTGTCACTCTCTTCACGGAGGTCTCCCTCGTGCTCTCCGAGACGCGAGGTAAAACACACACACACACACACAAAACTTCAACTCTCATGTAGGACCTCAGTAGAAGCCCGCTTGAATCAAGACCTGCGAACTCAAGATTGCAACTTCTGAAGTGGTAACTTGCAGCCACTCTTGAGATTTGTTTCGAATCTTTGTCCCCGTAATGGAACCTTCTACAGGTAAACAAATGGGCTGTTAAAGATTTTTGAGCTCCTCGCTGGGGTTCCTGTGAGCACAGCCAGCACGGGCTGGAGGAAGGCTACGTGCCTGAGCCCCTCTTCTCCAGGGTGGCAGGGCTGTCAGCCTGAGCAGCTTCCTGAGCTTTATCCCAAAGTGCAGCTTCACCTTCCCTGCTTTCAAAAATCAGCACTGATATATTTGGTTATGAAAACATCCACGTGAAAGGCAAACATACACCATCACCTTTCACTTTGGGTCAAAGTTTCAAAACTGCATTTTCATTTAATTGCTTACAGGTTTATTTTAGGGAGGTTTTCTTGTTTTGTTTTGTTTTGGTTTTTTTTTAAAAGCAACTGTGAAAGAAAAATACTTCCCAAATAAATAAATAAATAAATAAATAAAGTGCTGCTTCCAACTGCAGTCAGGTTTAGCTAAGATGCTCACAAAGGTTATACTTCAAAGTGCTTTTTGTGCAGATCTTGAAATGCCTTCCCATGCCCAGATGCATTCGGCCAGCAGACGCTGAAACGGGTAGCAATACTTTTAAAGCCCATTGAAATGCATCCATCCACCCTCTCTTCATAAAAGGAAGCCTTACTTAACAGGCATTTATTATTGCTGAACTAGGGTTGAAAGTTCAGTGTCCTTATAGACCAAAATTATCAAGATTTCTGAGTTTGCAGCCCACGTTTAAGTCCTAATGAGCTATTGTACCCACTCACTGCTATTAACTCTTTGATGTCAGGAACCCATGATGCTCTTTTGAATGTCTCACAGATGTCCAAGGGAAAAAGTGCAAAGCTCACCTGTGCTGAAGGACAGGTGAGCAACCGAGGTTTTTTTTGCCTTTAGTCCCCTCCAGCAAAATATGCAAAGACAACTACAGCATTAAATATGCATGTCAAAGACAGGCTAGCCTACCAGTTTGGACTGTGAACTCAGACTCCGGGGAGCAGTACATCGCTTCCAGCTTTGCCATGATCTGATATGCAGAACACGTTACTTTTCTGGGAAAGGGACGTGAGCATACCGTGCCCATCACACCACACACGTACAGCAACCCAACCATCGCTGTGCTGTGCACTGCACAGCCCCATCTCCCCTGGATTTGGGCAACCTGAGGCAGCAACAACAATCTTCTTTTCTGACAGTTCCTTGCCACTAGATCTTCCTAAATACAGGTAACAATAAAATGAAAATGAAATTATCTTTAATTTGCATCAAGTGCTTTGACCTGCTCATTACACAGTCACATCAGTGAAACTCTGTCCACAGGGAGAAGCCACTATCATGCTTGAATGGCACTTGGGAAGGGAAGGGTACCTAATTTTCCAACCCCAGACTAAGGCCTCCAACCCCAATCACCAGCAAATGGGAGCAGGATGATGCTTTAATTCAAGAGTCACAAGCCCAGCTGGATGCCCAGGCGTGGAGCAGCTTGAGCTGGCCAGACGAGAACACAGCACCAGCTCTTTGGCTCTTCTCCACTCCTGCCAGTGCTGGGACTGCTCTCTCACACTTTCTCACTGTTTCCTCATCCCACAGATTCCTCAGCACAGCGATCTGAGGTGTCCAAGCATTGCCTACACAGGAATGGAGTTTAACAGTCCATCTCCGGTGTGAGCGGACGCTCCCTGGACGTGCCCCGGGCATGACGAGCGGAACAAGTTACTGCAGGGTGAGACCAGCGAGGCCTCACAGCACCTCTGCAACTGCTCGGCCACATGCTTGGCTCTGGACACCTTCAAATGGCAGCTGCTGCCTCACATTTACCCCTCAGGCAGCAACTGTGGAGCAACCAGCATTGCCTCAGATTCACACCGGAGCTTATCCCAAAGTAACCTGGCCTGGCCATCAGGGCCCTTTAATAAGGAGCAGGTTATTTCATGTCCAGTAAACGAATTCCCTCCAAAGAGCTGGACATGCCTGAAAAGCATCAAGATGAGGAGTCAACGTGGAGCAGTTACGGCTTTAGCAATTCAAAATCTTGCTTGCTTAATATTAATTAACCATGTAGACATGCCCAACATGCAGTGACAGAAGTTCTGCCGCCAGGAAAAACTTTACTGCAGACATTTGGGGTTTTCTAATGATATGCCTTCTATGCAGCTGCTTGGCAGGAGAAGTGTTCACAGCCATAAGTGCATAGTAAGAAAGTCTGGAGGCTTTCAGGTCTCTTCATTCTGCTTTTGTCCATAAAACATCATTTCCTTATTACAGGGCAGTCACATGCCCACAACACTCAATACTAACATTGCAGAGCTCTACATGCACAAATTAGGGCAACTTTTTTTGTTTTCTTTCCTTTCCCAGACACTACCCTTCCAGCCAGGGAAGGAGACCATGGGCAGATTTTGTCCATGTCCCAGCGAGCAGATGAGCATCAAGACCAAAACCTTTCTTCAACTTTTCTTCTACTACTCCTCCTACAGCCCTGGGAAGAAATATGTCAGCACAAGGACAAGCTCCAGGGGACAAGAGTTCGGGTCACACTATTCCTTCTCTCCCTCTTTCTTCTCAGTAGCTGGGGGACAGGCAGAGGCCACAACCATCTCTCAGGAAGGGACTTTATTACATATAAATGCTCATTTCCAGCATCCCAACTCAGAAAAGCATCACTACACAAGACAATACTTTGAGCACATGCTTAAGTGTTGTCCTGAACACCAATGGACATTAACGCATGTTTAATGATTTCTTGAATCAAGGCCTAAAAAGTAAAAAGGAAGGGGAAGCTAGTTTCCACAGTAATAGTAGTTGAGAAATCTTTCAGTCGTGCCAGCAAGAAAAATGCATGTCAGAGAACTGCTCGCCTCTCCTAGGAAACTGCACCTCTTTCTGCAGGCCTGCACTGCAGAGCCCAGGGTCACCATCAGGTCCTTAATCTGCACTAAGAAGGTAGAGGGATAAGGTTGGAAGAAAAAAAAAAAAAAAAAACAACACCTCAACAACAAAAAACCCTCAAACCAAACCCCAAAACATGGTTACTTTTCACTTCCATCAAGGAGGTTAGTCAGAAAACACCCTTCCTCTTGTACACGCACAAACATATGTGCTCAAACCATGCATGTCCACAACCCCCCAGCCAGCCTATCCCTCAGTTTGCACATATTCCTACAGATGGGAGCCTGGGTGCACAGCCACTGCCAGCCAAAGTAGAAGAAGGACTGCTCCAGCTCTCCCAAACTTACTAATTCCAAGACATGAAGCGTATGGTACATCTGACACAAGGACCTAAATAACACCAAAAGTAACTTTCCTCTAAGGTCTGATACATGTTAGGATTTTAGGTTTAGATTTCAAAAAGTACTTTAGTTTCCTTTTTTTTTTTTTCTTTTCCTGTGGGGCTACAGGCTTTTTTGCTTGCCTCTAAAATCCAGATGTGGAAGTCATCACTTTCTTAAAATCAACTTGGGAAAGTTACTTAGCATCTGTTCTGGCCACGCTGGTGAAACAGAGGAGTGAGCAACGCTTCCCCACCTCAGGAAAGTGCTCAATGACTTTACTCCCAGGTATCTGTTAGGTACAAGTGAAACTTCCAAGTAAGTTCTCCTGGAATCAGACCCCTGCCACCAGCCCACTGCACATCCAAACAAAAAATCTGTTTGACAACTATTTCTAGCTTCCTTTTGTGAAAATAGGCACAGAACACTGCTTGGGGACAGATTAGGAGTGGGAGGTTGTTTTACAAAGGCATCACTCCTTGTTATTTGTAACTCTCTGACTCCCCAAAGGCTTTCCAAAATGGGTCTGCCCCCTGCCAAACAGGTCTGCATAGGCCAGAGCAGAAAGCATCCTTCCTTCTCTTTATGCAGTGGCTTACAAGGCAGCTTCAGTTTCTTTCACAGAAGAGAGTAGAAATGTCTATACAGTCCAGAAAGTAAAGTATCCCATGAATAATCTAATCCCAAACCCCATGAACTGGTGAGAAAAGCAATAATACTGGGTTTGAGCAACTTGGCAAAAAAATGGTCCTGAGCCCAGCAATGCCAGTTTCCTTCCTTCCTTTTTAATGAAAAATATGTGCTGTTTACTTTACTACAGCACCTGGACACAGCACACAGACCTTGTTTAGACAGAAAATAAGCGGTTCCTATTCAAGTGGGCTCATCTGCACAGGAAAGTTTTTGTGCTCAAGTGTGAATTGAAAAACGCAGAACAACTATTTCGAATTATCTTTCCGTGTGGACACCGTTATTCAGCACTAAGAGTTCCTTTGTGAGATTTAGCTTAATCCGTTTCCAAAGCGGATTAAGCTAAACCACACAAAGGACCTCTTACTGCTGAATAAGAGTGGCCGCATGGAGAGATAATGAGGAATAGTTATTCTGAGACAGCTCCTTCGACTGCGTATTTGGGCTTTTCCACTCTGCACCAACAAGCCCAAAGCTGCACTGGAAAGAGAAGACCGTGGTTCTAGAAATTTGGGGAAAAATAAGTGCCAGGGCCATATCATACCCATTATATCTTCTGCTCTGTACATGATGGCTGCTCCTGCTCCAGTCAGCATGGGCTCTGGCTCCAGAGGAGGCTGCATTATTCAGTACCTACTTCTCTAAGCTCCAGATTGAATCCAGCTACAAACTTCAGCTGCAGACAGGGTGCACGGGGAGGAGGACCTGCGGCGAGCGGCCCTGCCAAGTCTGCCACCCTCGGTACACATCAACTTTGATCTGACAGTCTCACCCATCTGGCTCTGCAGCATCACCCGGCACTGCTGCCGCTCCTCGCCCGCTGCCAAGGCCGAGCTGCTGCTGCTGCAGCCCTCACACCCGCCCGGGGCTCTGGGGACGGACCGTCTGCGTCCTCTCCGCTCTGCCTGGCACAGCCACTCTTCTGCTGGAGAGCTGATAGCCTGCTGATATTTAATTGTAGGCCCACGCAAGTCCCTAGAAGTTCATTTAACATGCATGCTCCAGCATTACAAACTGCCATGTGATTGAATCCAAAATGCAGCTTGTGCTCCTCTGTGCTGAAATACTCTCCTAAACCATCTTCCCAGTGTAGGTTTCTCAAAATGTTGCTCTCTGCAAGTTTCTTGTATCCCAGGCTAACTAGCCAAAAAGGGCCAGAATTTAGGAATCCTATTTGTGTCACATTCAGGACATAAGGGGTTATTTTATAAACAAAAGATACAAGAGGGAATGCTGCAGTAGGTGCACTTCCAATCACACTGAAGGCAACACAGTTACATCTTTCTTAAGATGATCTATAAGCAAGTTTTTGTCTTGCATCTCTTCACCCAGACAGCTTCAATACTCAGCTATGTCAGAGAGACATATACTTTGGTGTATCATAACAAACCAAAACGCCAAATCTCAAGGTTTCAACTTACGTGCAAGACTGCACAGCCTCTTCAGGAAACCAAAACTGATGCTGGTGCACTGCAATATCCACGGCTATAAACCTGCTGCTCCAGGAGAACCTACTGAGCTGTCCCCAGCAATGTTAGAGGAGCCTATCCCTGCCTGGGAATGCTGCAGCCATCCATCACAAGGTAAGCCACCCCAGCACTCAAAGCCAGAGCCTTTGCCAGCACCAAGGACCAGGTTCTCCCAAAGCCAAACCAGATGATTCACAAGAAATGGGTGTTCATCAGATGAGGATTTGGTTGAGCCAAGCATAAAGAAAGAAAACACCCCTACTCAGCTGCCTTCTCCTGGAGCAACACTTAGGGTTGCTAACTCCCACAATTTTAGAGCCAGTCCAGCAGTACTTGCTGTTTTTCAAGGCATGGTAGCCTTGAAGTCAAGTGTTTAGGGAAGAACCTCAGACTCCACTTACAACACACAGCAAGCTCACAAACTGCTGTAGAGAAAACTTTGAGATTGAGCAGAGTATACCCTGCAGGCTCAGGAAACAGAACAAATAAAGAGAATACGAAATGTATTATTTAAGAAACAGAAAACAAACAAAAACAACACACAAAACCCCCCCACAAATCCTCATGATCTTTTGAGGCCTGACTCATGATCCTAGAACAATTGGGGTTGGCAGTACTATACATTTTACAGCATTTATTCACAGCTGAAATATCCCAGCATCCAAATACTCCAGAGTTCTTGGAGCTACTCACAGATCTCCTGACTACAACCAAGCGTGACAATTCATCCCAGCTGCCAATCCAGCCCCAAGGTGTCTTCTGAAGGTGCTTTAGTGCTGACTGATGTTTGCAGAAGCATTAAATTCCTGCTTACTACACAATAAGAGGTACAAGCCTGCACATTTCCCCAGTCTCAGCGTTACAGCAGAGGAGTTACCTCCAGTACTGAAATGAGGGCTGCAGAGGCTGGACATTGTGTCACAGAGTAAACACAAGGGCATGAAGCAGTCCCCTAAAGTCTGAACTATTTTGCAAACATATCAAATTACAAGTGAATTACTTTCAAGGAGCCTACATTTCTTCTGTTCCTACACAAACCAAGCACTAGGTTTCCATTCATATTTAATGGATACTGAATAAAATGGGTGTGTTTTACAGGAACCCATCCAAAACAACTTTATTGGTCTACCCGTAGGTGAATTCTATACTTAGCCCCAAACATTCTGGTTTGTACACAGAATTTTTTAAAACACAACCCTCTCCAACAAAAAAAATCAAAAGAGATTAGTGGCGAAAGATTCAGCCACAAAATTCTCAGCAAGCTTAATTTGTTCTGTGGCTTAATTCCAAGAAGCTCCAAAAATTCAGGACAAGATGTTTGCACACTTTTGGGCATGTATTAATGAAACATTTTATTTACTTTGCAATTGCCAGAGCAATTAGCCAAATAAAGTATAGAGTATTTAAAAAAGAGAGAGTCACTAAAGGAGCTTTCCAATTAAGTCTGCGTGGGTATTTCTGTAGTGTGAGTCTCAGGGTTCTGCATGTTGGGTCCCTGACCTATCAGCCATCAGGGACTGACTGGGCACCAGGACAGCTCAGACACAGCCCTTTCCTCCTGCCCATGTGTCCCTTTCAAATACCAGGCACTGACACCAATGATGCCCACCCAAGTCCTTCCCCCTACAACACCATCATGCTCCTGATCACCCTGCAGATCTCTAGGGACAGAAGAGAGTGTCCTATCATGGGTGCAGGCAGCCTGGAATCCAAGAACATCTCAAGAGGTGACTGCAGAGGAAGAACAGTCTCCCTACAACAAAACATTAAAGACAAACAAAGGAAGAGCTTTAAAAGCCCTCTTGGAGCACTGTGAGTGGAAGTTACAAGACTATGGTTCCAGATGGCTCCACACATACAAGACATACCCCAATTCTGGCCTGTCTGAAGTGACACTGTAGGTGCGTTTTAAAATCTGGCTAAGATAAACCTAACTGTTACTAGTAGGTATTTGTTATTTCTTTCAAAATGCAGAAGTAGAAACCACATAAGACAAAAAAATGAGGGAACAGGCAGGGCAGACTGTGCAGCTTCAACTCCAGTTGCTCTGGGAAAAAAACTCCTGATCTCTGCAAACCACACAGAGGTCCCAGATGCTTGCTGTCCATGCTCATCGAAGAGGCTGAGAACAGTCAGTACGTTTCAGATGGCTCTGCCTTCGGTTTTGCTTGTCGTATTATGTTTTGAAAAAACATTTTTACTTTCTTTAAATAAAAAAAAAAAGAGAAAAAAATAGATACACTACTGCACAGTGATTCTTTGTTCTTGGTGATTCAGCCTACTATATGGCTGTGTTCCTTACATATTAGGCCAAAAAGTACTGGAAGTCCTCCCTCCGAGGTTAACATTGACATTTACTTCAAAATGCAGGAATTTCTTAAACCCCTTACTGTTTTATAAGGAATATATTGTACCGAGCCACCATCATCTTGGGTTCTGAATGTGTTTGCCGGGTACAGAGGAAGCTAAAAGCAAGTCTGCACAGCCTGCAGGAGGCAGGATCCCAGGACTGGTCTTTCACCCACACTTCTGCCCAAAACAGGGTATGGCTGAGTCAGAGTATTTACTTCGCAGAGAGCAGAGAAGAACAGCACTGGTTTTCTTCTTAAGGTTGTAGGAATGCACATAGATAAAAAAGTTTTTAAAGGAGCTTGCTTTCTGCAGTGAGCAGATTTCAGAAATCCTTGCACACATATACCTTGCTCATTTCACTTGCCTCTCCAGGCTGCAACAGAAAATGTTCATGTGAGATTCCCATTCCTACAGCACCCATCTCTCATCCTTATCACCATGCTGGCAGCACACATGTGGATCAGATCAGGTGCACACTGACCATGGGATTTCAGGACAACTACCATCCCATCCCCTGAGGGCAAGGCAGCCAGCTGGAGTCTGCTTTACACCCAAAACTTCCTGCTAAGACTGTTTCACAAAATCTTAATACCTTCAATGAAATCAAAGGTCAGAAAAAAAAGAGGGGAAATTACCATAAAAGAACACTTAAAAAATATCCTAGCCTCATAATAGTACTATCTGCAGGCTGAATTCAAAATTTTGACCTAGCAAGCTTAATAGTATACTATTAAAACAATTTTTCCCCCAGTTTTCTTTCACCTTTGGACACAGACAAGCAGCATGACTGTGCCAGAGCAAGATGCAAAAAGTCTTACCAGACAAGTGAAGCACCTAAATGTAAATAAATGCACTGGTCTTAAATGGAGCCTCATGCTGTACCTTCCTCAAGACAGACTGAACATAATTTCAGTTTAATATTCTGTTTCTCATTATGGGCCTTGGAGACTCTCTCAAGCACCATGAAAAAGCAGTATTAACCCAGCCCTCGGCACTGGGGGCAGCAATCCAGCCAAATTATTCATGCTGGTCTTTTGCTTCAAATGTTGTAGTTTTAACTTAATGTTCTTAAACATATCTGAAAGGAGGATAGCTGACAAATAGAATAGATTTTACTTAAGACATTACAGATGGCCATGTTATGCAGCCTTGAGTCATTAAGCTGAACTCCTAAGGGGAGTTTCATCGGAGCTGGGAGTAAAGGCTGACACGGAGCTTACGGTTGTCATAGCCAAGCACTGAGAAGAAAGAGTGTTAAAAAAGGAAAAAAAAAAAAAAAAA
>VZTE01006245.1:40781-57819 GCA_013397775.1 Eulacestoma nigropectus | reverse complement strand
AAAAAAGAAAGAAAAAAAGAAAGAAAAAAAAGGAAAAAGGGAAAAAAAAAAGTGGGGAGAAAACCCAAGCCCCCACACTCTCCTTTCCTCTCTTTGTAATCCAGCTATGAAGATTAGCCTCAAATCCTGATTTCAGAGATAGGGAAAAGATAAGAAGTGATTTGCAGGTGTCAGCATTTTCCTACAGATCTTCAGGGCAGCCCAGCTGATTTGAAGATGAAAAACTGGCATAGGTACACCTGACGGGTAGACTAGACACAGCAACCAGGGAACCAGTTTCTATCCCTACACATTACACTCACACAGAAACATCAGGACGGCCATGAAATACCCATCACTGTTCCACAAAAAGATTAACTGCGTTTTCACAAATGCAGAAGTGAGTGTAGAGCCCTGTGCAAGAGCAGCCAGGTCCCAGGTGCTGTGGGCAGGCACAGCAGCAGCAACAAGGACACCAGAGATGCCTGACACATCCCAGGCCAACTGGCATCTGCAGCCACTTCATCTCCCCTGAATGCCATTACCCTAACTTTAGTTACCAAAAAATAAGACCATTTTCACTCCACAAAATAATGTGGCCTGGGGTCGGTGCCAGGAAAAAGGGTGGAAAAAGCTGCCCCTTATTTATATATTTTAACAGAACAACGCAAAACAGTTTGCTGCTAGAAATAAACATTAAACCTTGCAGAACCTCCCCCCCTCCCAAAAACCCACTGCTCTCCCCCTCACTCCCTCCTCCGCCTCCTCTCCCTCCAACATTGTAAGTAGCACAAAAGATCACATTACAAATGCCAGCTGTGGCTCTTTCGGAAGGTGGCCTCCATCTCGGAGGTAGTATATGTTCCTCATGGCCTAAGTGGTTGCTATGGTAAATATGCTTTTTATTGAATAGCAGAGTGAAACAGCTTTTAAAGAGACCCATAAGAACCCCATAAATGGTCAAAACACAAAGCAGATCAACCTCAGCCTCCCTGGAAACAGGTTTCGCTTCATTTTCCAAAATGATTGTGATTTTTGAACCCTTTTTGTATGTTTTGTTGACCACTCGTCTCCACCTCGCCCACACCTGGGCGGAAGGGCTGGAGACAGTCAGGGGAGCCAAGACCCCAGTCAACCCCCTCAGCACCATAAGCTGCTTTGGGTTTTAAAGGCAAGTGTCTGCTCTCCTGCAGGGAGGGAGGCTTAGGGACAGTGGACGCTGAGCACTGGGAAGCTCAGGTGATCCCAACCAAACTCAGCCTGCCCTCCCCAGCTCCAACCACCCAGGAGAAGCCTCTTGCTCCCTCTCCATCTCTTCCTACGAGCCTGACAGCACTCCACCGTGCCAGAGCCCCAGGAACATTCCCGCCCCCTGTGTCAGTCCTCTAGCACAGCAGTAAAAAGAAAAGAATTAAAATAGGAAAGTTTCTCT
The DNA here is from genome assembly GCA_013397775.1 of Eulacestoma nigropectus. NCBI lineage: Eukaryota > Metazoa > Chordata > Aves > Passeriformes > Eulacestoma > Eulacestoma nigropectus. The sequence continues at coordinate 56,408 of VZTE01006245.1, read as the reverse complement.
AGTTCATCTCTTATTAAGAGTAAGATGATGGCAGGTGACTTGATGACTGTAGGTTTCTGAATAACCAGCCATACATCTTTTCTCTGATCTCTTCCTCCAGTGACAGCCCAAGCGGACAGGAAGGAAAAGCACAGTCATTCTTAAAAAGTGAAGCAGCCAGCACTAGATAGCCACTGGGTAGATACCAGTCTTGTTCCAATTGCTCTCTGATGGATTGAAGGATGGTTTAGAAGCTATGGATTCTAAAATATAGGAAATATTTTTTCTTTTTAAATAAAGAACTATGACACTCATAGCAAAGGGCTGACAATTCTCAATTTAAAGAGACAACAATGGAAAAAGAAGATCTTCAAGATGCTTAGTATGATTTGAGATTTCTAGCAAAACCAATGTGTGCCTTGGAAGATGTACCAGCTATGTCAGCTTTAGACTACAGAGCAAAAAGTAAAGAATGAGCAGAGTTTCTATTCCTGGTATTTACCTTATCATCCAATGGTTGTAAAAAAAATTAAAAAAAAAAAAAATCATGTTAAACTTGATGATGAATTACTTCAGAAAAAAATATTCTAACCCACTACATGCTATCTTCTCCAGAGGTGAATTTCCCAGATGAATAGTCAGAGCTAAGATGTTCCTTAAAAATAGATGTCACTGACACTGGATATGGGTGAGGATGGACCATTGCATATCACCTCTCTTGCAAATAACCACATAAACAAACAATTTCCTTCTAGATCTCTATGGATGCTATATAAGAAAATAAAATAAACTCCCACACCATTTTCATTTGTACTGAACTTTTCAAATTCAACATTGTTTTCACAATAGAAGCACAAGAAAAATTAACCAAGAATTGAGAATTTAAGTTAGAAGTTAATAAATAATTTTTTTAAACACTACTCATTATAAAGAGAGTTTTATATTTTGCAGGTGGTAGTAAACATTTGATAACACTGTTTATACTAAATGAGAAGTCATCACAACACAAAGGGACACGTGCTTTGTTGAACTCGGCTCTTTTGAGCCTTCACCCAAGGTAAAATGCTGACCGACTCTCACAAACTCTCATCCAAGATTTTACAATAAAGAAAGATTTCTTTAAGTAAAGGACATAGAATAGGCTTGGTTTTGATTTTTCTACTGCTTTACAGACAGTCTCTTCACTCTCTTCACTTCAACACTGTCAGATGTGTAAACCAGCCTGATTGGACTCCACTGCCACTACATAATTCTGCAGTGTGTAAATTTAGAGCATTTTTGGCTCCCTGATCTCCTGAAAGGCACGTGAATGATAATTTCATAATCTGGCCAGTGATAAAAACAAGTGTTCCCTCCTTTTACCACAGGCTTGTTAGAGATTTGTTTGTTTTGAAATATTTCTCCTTTGGTCTGTGTAAAAGAAAACTGATGACAACCAATGCCATTAATGTCAAATGCCTTTTTTTTTTAAACAAAGGAAGAACATCTTTCTGCGTTTACTTACAACAATGTGTGCTGGAGATGGAGACCTAGCATCCTTGAGGGCTTGTCTACTCTGAAGGCTCCCTGCCTGAACATCAAGCAGTGGCCATTTCATCTGCAGATACTGGATGGAGGAAACAAAAATGGGAAAAGAAAAATGAGTTCAGAAAAGAAAGGCAAAAAAAATAACAAATCTTAGGTAACATGGATAAAAAAGTATAAATTAAAACTTATGCAAGGAACTGAAACAAAAATTAAGACAACCTTACATGTTTGTGGAGACAAAATCTGTGCAGAACTAACAATTTTATACCACTCTGCTACAGCTCAGGAATAAGAAAATAAAGCAGATTGCAAAGACAGTATTACATTAATTTTACTAATTGTAGCAAATCTAGAAATAGAATAAAACCCACAAAGAAACAAAATAGCATAATGACAGAGAGGACGGGACAAGGGAAAAGGTGGGTATCAGTGTCAGGAGAGGCAAAATATATCATGAGTTAAGAATACGATCTCATTACTGAATGGGTCATCTGTCAGCCTTCTTTCAACAAATGCACCAAGTCAACTGCTCCAGCTCCCCAGTGCTGTATGAGCCCTAAAGGCAGAGCACTACCCCAAAAAGACCCAGCACTGCTGGGTCTTAGCACCTATTTTCTCTACTTTTCACCATTTCTGGAAGACACCATGGATTTTCTTCTTGCTTATCTTCTATCAGACAACCCTGGCTTGGGGACAGCCACAACTTCTCTGTGACACTGCCACCAGCAGAGAGGCTGAACACACATAGGTGCCATGTCTGCAGCATATGGGGGCATTGATTGAAAAGCAAGAAAAGCTTCAGCTCGCTGCACCAGAAGCGCTCGACTCTGGTCTGAACAAGAGCAGGGCCACAGAGAAATCAGTTATCCCAAACAAACTTCTGCACCGTACATCTAAATATAATTTCAGCCCAAGCTTTTCTCTCTGCATGGTGCTGTGCTGTCTCAATTAATACAGGTTAATATGGGATTTGTAAAAGCCCTGTATCGTGGTGGAAGAAATGTGTACGGCCACATACCTTCAGCCCCCTCCCAGAACTAAGAAAAGCAGCTGCCCACATAGATCAGGCCACTGCAGAAGCTCCTATTTAGCACTAGACTCTGGTTGACCTGACAGATCTATTCCTAGAAAATACCCACTAGAGAAAGTTATGTTTACCCACTCCTTCTTTTTTTTTTTTTTTTTAAAAGAAGAGGAAATCTTCAAGAACAGCCATGCACAAACAGCCCCCGCCCCTCCAGGCGAACAACNTTAAAGTAAGAGTAATCTTCAAGAACAGCCATGCACAAACAGCCCCCGCCACTCCAGGCGAACAACGGAAGCTGTATCTGAATCTCCATGAAGGAAGGAAGGAGATCTGGTTCCATGCTTTCAGCACATCACTATCACATTTGCTCACACATGCAAAACATTTGCTCACATCCAAGCCCTGTTTGCTGCAAGACTCTGGGCACCGAGGTGCCCAAAAAGCACAAGCCATCAGGAGGATGTGTTACCAATTCCCATCACTTGGAGGGTTGAGTTTTCCGAGCTACTGGAATGCAAATAAACAAACCCATACTCTGGATTTGTGCCCCATATGAGTTCCTCAAGTTCCAAGAAATCTTGTTTTTATTCATGTTCACATTTGGGATTTGTGCAATGTGGACCAGAATGTTTCAGCACTTCTTAAAAACAAGAAATAAAACCCAAACAAACCAGAACTAGACTACCTATAAGCGACATTTCTAACCCTTACAACTCGATTGTAAGCCTCCAGATAGATATTTGATCACTTGCATCAAATCCCTGCTCTTCAATATATGTGACCACAACATAAATTTTAAAGTTGAGATGATGTTAAAGCAACTTTCTAACCCTTTGTGGTTTCAAAAAAGTGAGTAAAAATGCAACCCGAGTCCACAGAATTTGGACCCAAAGCCTAAGCCAACTGAGAGCTTTTTAACTTGAGGGGAAATCTGATACATTTCAGGTTTGCAGATGGCACTATTAAACAAGTCAACTGCTACATTTCAAAAGTCCACCAGTTTTCTTAGACAGCAATCAAAACACCACCATGTAGAGGGGCACACAAATTTACAGAATGGGTCCTGATGGGTCACAGCTACTATTGGCTTCCTCAGGTTTTCCAGACAACCAGTGAAGTATTTTTCCCTTCTTCCAAGGAAAACGTCCTCACGGGATGTGTGCATGACTCTGCTTCAAAGTTCACAACTGTTTCAGAGAGCAGGAAGCTACAGCTGCCACAGCTGAAGCCCCTACAAGAACATGACAGCTCCAATGGTGGCTTTTCAGGGAACAGGCACCAAGCCATTACCCACAAAAATAAACCCATCACCTTCATTTTTCCATGACCATTCCACAGTCAGAAGCAACCCTGGAATATCTCTACAACTTCGACAACCTGTGAGGAGCTCAGGTCAGCAGCTGTCCTAAAACACAGGCCAAGAAACACGTGGGCTTCTTTGAGACTGCCCCAAGGGCAGACAGAGGCATTGACAAGCAGCAGGAGTGAGCTCACAGCAGACCCCAGCCAGTCAGCAATTATTGCAGGGATTACAAAGCCTTCATGACTGTCAGTTCTGCTGGTTTTTACTAGCAATAAATTCCATTAGAAGAAACAGAGCAAGAAGGCATGGGTGCTCCCACTCCACCTCTATCCCACAACAACCATGCTTTCAGTGCATACTTTCAGTTCCTACACCAGGCTGACCTAAGGGCAAGATGAACGTTTCAGAAGATCTTACTGTTACACTTTGTTTTTCTCCTTTTAAAACCCTTAGTCTGGACTCTCAGTAAAGCCCTTCTCTTACTCACCCCTGGCAAAGAGGATCCAAGAAGTCTTACAGTGCAAAGGCTAAAGCACAAACAGCTTCTCTTGGACATGTACATGAAGCCCAGCAGGAACAGTCCAAACCCAGAGGGCTCAGTTCTGCACACAAGCACAGACATGGACAGCTTCCATTTCTACCGGTGGATAATACACCAGTGGGAGACAAAATAAAATCAAATAACCGGACCCAAGGGAAAGCAGTAACGCAAAAGGGTCAATAAAGCAACTTCCATGAGCTCTACCAAGTGGCCACTACCTAGAGCAGCCTCCCAGCCCCAAAAAGGGCAAGATGTTCTGTCTGTCAGATAAGCAGAAGGGGCCAGAGCCCACAGCCAATGCCCATGTCAAGCTAGCGAACTCACAGCTTCGACGGCAGGATGTTTGCAAAAGCAAAAAAAGTCCAATTTGCTGGCTTCAAAATGCCAGCCCTGCTGATAAAGTATGAAATATTAGCATTGTTTAAGGTGACGAGCCTGACTCAAGGCCTCCTCATCCAAGAATTGTCATGCCTGTAACACAATATTGATGTGGTGGCTTATAATTCTTACTTTACATAAAAGCTTCATTGTGTGCCAAATTCAATCTCCACAGGCTACCTGAGCCACAGATTTTTACAAGTCTACATTTCAGCGCTGCGAGTCTACAATACACATAATTTTCAATTATGTTAGGGCAGAACAGGATCACTGCCTATATAACATTACTGGTTGGAGGAAATGAGACTCAGCCCTACTGCCGAGAGAGCTAACTGGATCCAGATGGCGGCCGAGCGCGGCAGCCGGCCCAGGGAGCGACGTCGCAGCAGCCGCCCCCTCCACAACTCTCTCTTTCACACTGGAGGGACATGCCAAGCCCTTGCTGAGGCTGGGAGCTGCGACAGGAGGATGCTTGGGCAGGGGAGGAGATGCATCACCACGGGGAAGAGGAGGGAGAGCCTTGATTGCTCTCGCAGGTTTAATACTGCTGCCCTACGCTACGACATTCTTATTAAAAAGGAGAAAAATGAAGTCCTGGTACAGCAGAGAGGTAAATCCTTTCCTTCCTCAAGCAACTAAATAGCAGGAAATCCTCTTCTCTTGGCCCTAAATGAAGATTTGAGCCAGACAGTTCCTCTGATTTGCAAGGAGTCCACAAAAATCCAAAGCTGACTTTCCCAGCCTTCTGACACTGCTTTTACATTTCTGCACCAGGCAGCTGGGAGGGGGGAGAAGGGTAAGAGGGAGGGAAGTTCCCACCATCCTGCTCCTGCAAATGCTGGACACCCGGTCGCTCCTCTCCTGCTTCTTCTGCCTCAGTGTAGAAATCAGGACTTGCCTGTACAAACACTGAACTTTTCAACAAATTAACTCTAACAAATCTCTGCAAATTATTTCAGAACAAAACTGTTGAAATGGGCTCTGCTGGCCTGCTTTTAACATTTTTTAAAAATAATGTCATCGTGGTGCAAGTACTTTATTCCCTGTTTAACAATATGATCTGATGGGGATCATTAGCATGTGTGTGTTTAAAAAAAATAAAAAAAAGTTTTATGGCAAGTCTCAGAGAGCTTAAGCCAAATAATTGTTAAGCTCCAGGCCTCCACACAAGAATTAAAACAAGTATGGGGCAAGCGTACTTGAGAGAAACCAAAGCTTTTAAAAAGGCTGTTAAATTGTCAGCACAAGGGAAAAGGCAAATGATTTGAATGGCCCAGATTTTTTTTTCTGTAGAAGGGAACAAAAAAAACCCAAGGACCTTCCTACAGATCCACACTTCCTTTCTACAACCAGAGGGTCCCACAAAGCACAAACCCGCCGGGAGCAGCTCTGCATAGCCACCCCCCAAAGCAGCCACCTTTCTGAGTACTGGCTAGGCAAACAAACATCTTTCCCAAGTTTTCACAGCAGAGTCAATCAAAGGCAGCTAAACTTCACATCCAGCACTAGAGGAGTTTGCTGGAAGCTCTTACTCAGGGCCGGCAGCTGCCCCACAGGCCGGGGCTGGTCTCAGCGGTGCGGCTGCAAAGGAAAGGATGGCACTGAGCTCACAGGTGTTTCCTGCACCAGTGTCCAACCTGGACCTGTCCCCTTGTCACACTATTGTTCTCACTGCTAGACTGCCCTACAAGTGAATTTCTACAACATACAAAAATATAAATGCAGTACGAAAAAAAAAAAAGGCCATATTTTTAAACAGAAGGAAAGCTGCACAATGCTTTCCAGCTCAGGTTTCCTGCAGCTGGAGCTTATTAGCTCCCAGGAACTGAAACAAGCAGGAGCAGGGCTCCTGGAGTCAGCTTGATGCCACTAGTTTCCAATACCTCCCCTAACCATTGGACCACACCTCCAAAGCCTGCACTTTCTCCCTAGATCTCAAATAGAAGAACTCCTGATCCTAGTTTTGCTGTTAGTCTCTTCCTTGGCCAGCATTGCAGAATCACGTGGAAGTACACACCTGGATGTCAACTTGAAGGTCAGCAGTTTCTCCAATATTTAGTTAGAAGCTCTTCTGGGGAGGGAGCATCTAGACAAATTTTAACTAGAGATAATCCAGTAGCAACACAGGAGATCACAGTGCTGAGGCTAGAGCTGAGATTTATGGGGAAGCCAACAGGAACAAAGATTAACAAGACCATAATTGCTCTCTATAGACAAAGTAATAGTTGCAAGAGGATACTCATCTTGGTACCTACAAAGAAAGATCTGTCACCTACTAGTGTCCCCACTTACATTAGAAGCAAAGCCTTTAAAGATTTAAATGTAGACCCCCCAGCTTCTGCTCCACTGCTTAATTTATCTCAACCCCTTATTTCTGGTCTTCAGTTATCACCTTGTTTGTAGAGGTGTGCCGTGTGAGAGCAAAATAAATCTGAAGAATTTATTTTAAATAACCGAAGGAGGCTGTTGAAGGAACTTTAAAAAGGCCTCCTATTCCTTGCAGATCTGCAATGTCTGGAATTTTTTGTATGAGAAGTAATAGACACCACCCACGATGCTGAGCCCTTCTACAGAATATGTAATGCACCACCACGAGGCACAGGGGAGCTGCTCAAAACAAAAGCACCAAGGTTGATTTCAGTGAGACCGGTCCTTTCCACACAAAAGATTTCCCCACAGCATTCAAGAAATTAAAGCATAAAATTGTAAAACATGGAAGTATTTATCATATATCTCCACTACTTTTTTTCACTAACATCAGCCTTTAAACTATTGCAACATCACAAAAATAAATTATTAAGTAAAATACATAAATATTTTTATGGGTAAAAGTGGCACAAAACCCAGGAACTGGTGTTAGGTACCTGCACTGACACATGCACATAAGGCATTTAAGTCCTCTTCAAAATTTAAAATGTCCTTTAATTTTCCTATTACTGAGAATTTGAGTGACCTTGTCTCCTTCCTTTCCAGTAATACACAGGACTCCCTGACACAGGGACCTTGAATTGCCCATTTCAGTATTTTGCCTGTGCCTTTGTCATATTGCTGAGGTGCTGCTAGGGCAGAAAAATGAGACAGCTGAGTTCTCCACTGGCTGAAAGTTAGAGAAACGTGTTAGTGATTAAACAGCCCAAGGGCATCTCAAAGGAGGGATGCCTGAAAGCAGAAACCCTGGGATCTGGAACAGTCTCACTAAAGGCACAGAGCAAACTATGGTGATGGGCAAAGAAGATGCCCTTTTTGGGGCGGGATAAGGCACAAAGCAACATCTTGAGCCCCACAGGTGCCTCATCAACTGGAGTTCTCCTGACTGGAGATGTGGGAACGTCCCAGAAAGAGCAGATCCTGTGCTTTCTCCTGACCTAATCTCCAGGCTCTTCTCCTGCATCCCAGAGGAGATGCAATGTAACAGCCCTATCCCATTACTACTGCCAGGCATCACCTCCACTTGCACGGGTTTTCTGCACACAGTGATAAGGGTGCAGAGGAGACTGCCGTGGGAGACAGTTAAAGAGAATAACCAGAAGCTTCCTCAAAAATTATTGCCTATGAAAGTTCAAGCAAATGCAGATAATTATTTGCTCATTCTGACATGGATGAAATGCCATCTCTTGCCATCAGTTCTACTGAAATACTGAAGTAAAACAGGTTTTTTGTTTCTACTGAAGGCAAGGCTGGTAGGCTACAGTTCTGGGCTACTGACACCGAGCATGAAGAAGCAAAGTAAAGGCTAATCAGCTACTGCAGGAATTTAAAATAGTTTTTTTAGCTTTACAAGAGGAAGAGTGTTCATGTGACATAGAAGAACAGCATTACTTTCTGCAGTTCACATGGTATCTCTGCAAAGTAACTGCAGGCTATATTTCTCAATTCTGGGTGGAGCTTGGGAAAGCACCACTACTTTTTTCATATTTAATTTGAAGGACCCCACAATCATCGCTGCACAAACCAGCAGGTTGGCTGGGGACTATTCAGATGTCTACAAAGTGCTGTTCCAAAAGACAGGCACAAATAAAAGCACAATTTCAATCAAGGTACAAGAACAAGCATTTTATCTACTTTAAGCCAGAAAAAAATCCCAATTTAATTTTTATGCTACTTTCCCCAAATTTTCTCTGCAACCCATTCTGTTGCGCTTAAGCATAGAGTTTCCATTAGATGAAGAATGGAACAGTCATAAAATCTCAAGAAAGTCTTTCTGTAGGTACATCTTGCTTAGACTCAAAGTTTAACCAGCCTCCAAGATTCACCAAACAATTTGATGTACAGACACACAATTTCTCATCCTGGCAATCTCCCAGAGAAAGAGAGAACAATTGGTAACTAGTGTTTGCATGAAGTCCAAGAATGCATTTTATGGTCTATAAAATACAATTCCTTTCCTCCCCTTTAAATCAAGACAGTAAAGATATCTGACAGCATGTTAGAGACAAGAGATCGTGGCACTGAACTACCTCCATTCTAACAGAAGAGCTGCTCCAGGGGAACCTTGCCTTCCTTAAAACTTTCCAACTCTGGTAGGAGCATAGGTCTATTTGTAAAGGAGGGGCTATAACTTTAAGCTTTGAAACTACTTTTTAGAATTTTTTTTAAAGGAAAAGCAAGAAGAAAAACCCTGCAACATAACAGTGCTCAGTGGTCATGCAGCTTGGTTCTGCTTTAATGTTGCAGAACGTCTGCCCTGTCCTGCTCCCCTCTCACCACAAGTGGATCTGTAGCACAGGACAGCACAGCTGTACAAGGAACAAAGGGGCCCTCCAAACCTGCCCTCATCTTTCCCTTCACTTCCACCACTTGGAGTTTGGAATGGGAGCTACATGTTTCCTAATTATGGGAAGCATCAACCAGGCTCCTTCAGTACCCTGATAGTGAAGCCCATCAGGAAATTCAGCTCTACATGACCATGAAGCCAAACTGGTACTATTTTCCACTGCATGTATTTGTGTGAAGGTAAAAAAAAAAAGCCAGACATGAAGAGGCTTATCTTTGTACAGCTCTGTCCTGCATCAATCATAGAATCATAAAATAGTTTCAGTTGGAAGGGACCTCGAAGATCATCCAAAGTTCCAACTTTCCTGCCATGAGCAGGGACACTGAGACCAGGCTGCTCAGAGAAAAAGCCAGCCTGACCTTGGATGGGACATCCACCATTTCTCTGGGCAACCTGTGCCAGACCCTCACCACCCTCACAGGAAAGAATTTCTTCCTAATACCTAATCTAGACCTGCTCTCTTTCAGACAAAAAAGGGTTGATTTATAAAGTGCTTGGCACCTCCAGCTATCAAAAGCCAGCAGAGGCATGACAAAGGCAAGACAGTAAAAGGATGCTCTGCAAGACAAGTCCCCCTCCAAAGGGGCCTCCCAGACTATCTTGGCTGGGAGGAGTTTCTTCACTTTTTGATCCAAATTCTCATCTCACATCTTGTGAAGTGCCTGTGAATGAGTGGCACAGGTGGGTGAGATCCCTGAGTAAAGGTGCTACAGGAGAATTTAGCAGTTTGCTCATTATTGTAACATGGCCTAAGAGGGCTTTACTGAAAGCGTCATATTTTCTTCCACTCTTGAGTAAGTGAAACTCATGACTCTAATCACTACCACAAAAATTCCTGTCGATGTAGCAATTCTGGGTGAACTGCCGGGAGCCACTCTCTAGTAAACCCAGCAAATTTCATACCAAATTTCCTGTCGCCTCCCTTGTGGTTTCCATGTGTGACTGGGCCTTCAGTGCAACAAGGGGTAACTGCAGAATAGATGGCTCCAAGGGTTTCAGGCCCTCATGAAAACGAAGAACTTGCAAAATTCTTTTTCCCTAGGGGTGGTAAGTTTTGTCTTCTTTTTTTTTTAAGTTAACACAAAAATGTAACCTTAAGGCAACCTCAGGAAAAAAGACCTGGAGATAAGACTGGAACCAGCAATATTCTGACCTCCTAGGAGAAACTGGGAAGGTTGCTGTTGAGGGTATTTTGTTTTTCAGAAAGGCCTGCCTTGAAAGAAAAACCTTTCCACTGCATCATATCCTGGTCCACATGCCTTGCCGTAATCTTTTAGCTCAGATGTGTGGAGACGTCTTTGAAAGATGTAAAAGAGGTTGAGAGTCCCCTCAGCTAATTGTGCTGGCTGAGAAACAAAACTTGCGGGCTGGGGTAGGATTTGTGTCAGCCTGACCTTCGGAGAGACAAGCTACTCCTCTGAATAAAACCCTCTTGCTGCCTCTGCCAGAATCCCCCTGCCACTCAAGTATCATCTTGCTGTAACAAATTACTCCTAACCGAGGATTATGGCTCTTTCCAAATCCCTCCTAGAGAGCCAGGAAAGAAACACTCCCTTCCCAGGATTCAGAACCCCTATCATTAATTCCCCTTTTTGCTTCTCTGATGGCACTAGGTCCTGGGGACAGCAAGACTGTTGCACCCATTTTCCTTCCAAATAAAAGCTGGATGTCTCAATTGTCCAATCAGAAGAGGAAAAGATGAAGGCTTGCCTTCAGATATCCATGGAAAAGATACCCCATCTGGCCAGAGGGAAAGATGACTCCTGGCCTAAGTAGGAAGAATTATATTTAGGTGGAGGACTAAGTGAATCATTTTGGGATGAAAGCAAAATAAAACAAATGAAGTATTCACTAAATCTGTGCTGTCACCTCTTGTTCCTGGGCAGCCACCCTATGTATTTATTTTCTGGTTTCCTCCAGCACCACCAAAACAATGCAATATGCATTTAGGTATTCAAAAGAAGTATTTTTAAAAATATTCTTAGTTGAATCATCAGCCACACAAACTCTTCCTCAAGAACACACAAAATGTTGTTTTTTCTTAAAGGAGATGCACACAAAAAAAGATGTTAAAACAAATATGGCCCAGAATTGACACCATTATGCATTATTATTCCCCAATATAAAGGGCATCCCCAATGAAAATAAGCCAAATTCCTGCAAAATCCAAATAAATCGTGGCACGTCTTTATAAAGGCATGCAACTTTTCAAGTGACTTTTGGTTATATATTAAATATAAGCAACTTTTGTTGAACTGGCATAGTTTGCAGACTTAAGACGCACAAAATGCAGTACTAGATGTTTTGAAGAAATGTGGGTTTTTTGTTTATTCAGAGAGAAAAATTTATCTTACTCAAAAGACTACACTGCCATATCTACTCCCTGAGCTGAAAAGAGTAGAAACAAAAATCAAATAGCACAGTGAATTAATACAAAATAATCCTTTCAGTTTTAACAAATTAGATTAAAAAAAAGGAAAATGCTCTTTTTCTGAACAGCAAATTGAAATCATACATTACTCCATGTATCTATAGGGGAAAAAAAAAATTCTGCTGCACAGGGTAAAATGCAACATGCATGAGCCTGCATTCTTCCTCTCCAAGTGTGGGTGGAAGAGAAGCAGGAGTGGAAGTAAAAAAAAAAATAAAAATTGGAATTTAAAAAAAATTCATGTAGAAACAGTGGCACCAGCAGCTCCGCAATAGCTCATGTCCTGGAGGGACTCAGCCCCATGCGCCAGATTCTTGTGGTTGTGGAAGAGGTTTGTTTTGGAGAGGTGAGGGTGGCTGTGCCGCGCCATCCGGCAGCGAACACCCAACTCATGGCCGCGGGGAGCGCAGCCCGCAGACACCACACGCCCGCGCGCCCACATCTGCATCTGTCACACTTTCATGCCACAGCCCCAAAGCTGAAACAAAGGAGTCATCAGAGCAGCCCTAAGCGTATAAATCTGTAAATAGCTGAAAATGTTGCTCTTGTTGCTAAATATAGTGCAGGCATTTTGAACTGGCTGGCCCGCAAGGCAACTTCTGTATTTATTTATTTAAAGGACCACGGTTTGGAAACACTGAGTGTTTTTTAAGCTGGTTCATGTATATATGTTTGCTCTCTCTCAATATTAATATGCAAAAACAAAAATTAAAATAACTTAGCAGGTAGTAGAAAAACAACTTCCATGTAAAGGAGTCAGAGAGCTGAGCACAACTACGCATTTGTCTTTGCAGTGGGAGCAAAATCTCCTCCAAGGATGGTAAATCATGTTCATACAGAATTAAATACAGAATAGCTTCAACCGTGCACCCTGATACAATTAGCAAATGCTCTGCTCCCTGTGGGAGCTCTCCCCAGGATCGTCACATTCCTGCTCAGCCGTGGGAAGGGAGGGATGAGGATGGCAGGGCTGCCCGGGAGAGGGGAGGAGAGGCACAGCCCCCTGGGCTAGGGAACGCCTGCAAAACCCCGCACGCCACGGCAAAAGAGGGATGCACAGCTACTCACCCTCCCAAAGCCGGCACAGGGATGCCCATTTGCGACTAAATCCTGGCAGCTGGGCACCAGCTCGCTCTGTGCCTTTGCAGGAGGGTGAGAGCCAGGGGTGCAGCAAGCCTGTGCAAGAGGAAAGGGCAGGATTCCCCAGGAAGGGCTCTGGGATGGCAGCCCAGCCCCAAACCACGCAGGAGTCACTGCAACAGAGCACTCACCTATGGGATGCTCTATGGGATGCTCTCTGGAAGCCAAGGGCACAACCCTGGAGCTGGGGCAGCAGCTCAGACACCAAGGGGACAGGGTGATCCCCACAGAAGCTCAGGACAAGGATGGGGGAACACACCAATCCCTCACGGCTCCATGGGGAGAACCACAGCCAAACCGGCAGCACCTGAGGCTTCACACACCTGTGCCAAGTGCCCTTCTGGACCCACAAGTGCCAAATGAAAATTCCAGGTTTTAGCCTTACCTGCAACTGAAAAAAAAAGTAGCTATTCAAGGTTTGTTACAGCTGTACAGCTGTCTTAAGAAAAAAGTGCAAAAAAAAAAAAAAGCTTTTTCTTAGCAGGGCGGGGGGTGGAAGGGGCTGCATCGACAGCTCCAGTAGCCAGAGGCACTTTGCAAGGAGGAAAGTAGAACTCACGATGTGGGCAGGCCTCAGGTTTCTGAGCCTCAGGGCACATCCAAGAGACACAGCGTATTTACTGAACAGCCGGGAAAGCAAAGGCTCCAGTCTTACAACATTGTATAATCTTATTGTGGACACTTATATTTTATAAGTATTTGAGGTTGAGGAGAGCAGGGCGAGGAGGGACACCAGAAGCCACGGTAGCTGTCTGGTGGGGTTCTGAGAGGCGGGTTTATTTTTTAAAGATGAGGTAGGATGACTCCATATGTGGGTAATTATAAATGAAGCGACTAAGGATCAATGAGCTCCCTTTCATAGCAATCGCTTATTTATTTATTTTAAAAATCACGACACAGCATTTCTGTTCTATTTCCAAGTCAAATTTATCCTAGGTGGAATCAGAGGAAGAAAAAGCAGGTTTCTAAACAGATTTTTTGAGAGCATTAATAGACTTGAGAGCATCTGCAGAGGACAGTAAGTTGAAGTCAGCGTTTCTGCATGCTGCACAGCCAACCCCATAACCTCAGGAGGGAACTTTCATCTCCACAGACCTGCACACGAAAGGTCATTACAGTGCACCCTGCTCCCGCTAAGGAGCTTACCTCTCACACGTAACATCAGGCTTATTAAGCAACGTGCGATGATACAATAGCTGCTAATCTACTGAAAATTATTATTCCTTTCCTTTTGCCCCCAAGCAACACAGGGATTTGCAACATGCTGGTCTGTAAGATGTTACCTGAAGGACAGAGGGAATTTGAACTGCCCTGCCCTCCCCATTCCCTGGGTGAGCTCTCCTAGTGATTTCCAGTGAGGCTGTCAGGGGCAGCCCAAGTAACGTAGGAAAATTCCTCTGACTCTGTATGGGTTTAATCAGAATAAAAAGTTACATTTATAAAGAAAAAGGAAAAAAAAAAAAATAAGGAGAAAGAATTATTTCTCCAGCAAGCAGGAGAAGAGCAAAAGAAAAATCCAGGAGCTCAATGCAATCATCCACACCTCTTTCCATTGGTCCAAGAAAAGATTGGCAGCTCCTGCAAGACCTGCTTCAGGCTGTCATTCTGTGGAGCTGGATGTTTTGCCATCACTTCTGAATGATAATTGGCTCAAAAATTAACACGCCTCAGTGTCCCTGTAGAAAGAGCCCTGTGGTCTCATCCAGTGGGGTCATTACCCGCCAGAGCATTCCACATTTCCTCAAGAGGGCACGAATGGCCTGAACTCCCACACACTTCAGAGCAGTTAATTCACTCAACAGAGCAAAGTATTCAGGTCAGGATTTTTCCAAGAAGCCACAAGGACCTGGGTGTCTGATGGGCTTTGCTCCTTTGTGAATCCCATCCCTTGCACTGGTGAGTGATTTAAGACCCACACTGAAGCTCTGTTCAAGGGGTAAAAAATTTGCAAATAATATGTGACTAATACTTTTTCATTTTAGAAGTAAATTTAGAGAACTTTGAGCCATATCAGAAAGTGCTTTTATTCTCAAAGTAATTTTAAACCTCCTCTCTGAGTTTTTTAAGGCCATTAACTCTTCTCCTCATCTGAGTCCCTTATTTTGTTTCAGGATGGAGAAGAATACTCCTCTATCTGGGGACTGATGGTACCCATGGTGCATCTCTCTCATATAAATGTGTTCGAAAAAAACCAGAGTCCTTTGGTTTTACTTTACTATGGAGTTAGCACTCACAATCATTCCACATATGTACACACCAACATACACAGCAGACAAACACATACCCTATCAGTCCTGCATAACGATGCTTTAAACTTGTAATTTAATACATCAGGCCAATTCATCCACAAGTGTCAAAAACCTCAGGGATGTTACTGGAGTTTTCAGTCTTTTGTCCCTTAGAAACTGATTACAATATGATCACTACCAAGGCCAAATTAGCAACTACTTGTGACTATCTTGTGCTGTACCTCATACCCCAAGCCATGCAAAATTATACAAAATTCCCTACCTTATTGCAGAGAAAA
>VZTE01006245.1:26260-40758 GCA_013397775.1 Eulacestoma nigropectus | reverse complement strand
CAAAAAAAAAAAAAAAAAAAAAATCAAAGTAACCTCCCCAGACACATAGAGAATAGAGAAGATGGCAATGGAAAAATGGATGGCTCAGTCATTCGCCCACACACATCAAGAGCATTACAAACAGAAGTGAATTTTAAAAAATCTGGGGAAGTCCATACTATCTAGAGTATGCTTAGGCAGGGAATGGTTGGAAATTTAATTTTTTTTTACTTTTTACTAAAATAAGGGGGAAGGTAATTGTTTGCCAACAGACTTCCGCTAAATCATTTTGAAAATGGAGAAAACCCAGAAATATCAAAGCAAAGCAGCTGCAGGACAGGGCTGCAAGGGCGTGGAAGTGGCCACTGCCAGCGCTGGTACCAAGTAACGGCTCCCCAGCCAGCCAGCCCGCTGCTTTCCCCATGCAGGAGGAATTGAAAAAGAAAAAAGAAAAGAAACCTAACAAAATAAAATGCCAAGCCTGCCCTTCAGCAGGGCCTAGATTAATTGTGAATGCAAATGAAGCCCTTCTGCAGCACTAGGGTCCATTTCCAGGGAAATGTGTGCACCCGCCTCTGTTTACTCCGGCTCCAGCAATGCAGCACAACCTTCAGTCAAGCTATTAACTTGAACGTTGAACTTCACAGCACTGGCTGTCTTTCTCAGCCATTCTTTTGATGTTACCTCCAAAGCAAAAGATCAAAGACTTTGAGTGTGGTGAGGGGAAGTCCCAGGCTCTTAGCCTACCAGCCTGTGATATATGTTAAAATCCTGGCCAAAAGAGAGAGCGAAGGGAAAAAGAAAGGAAAAGCTAGCGAAGAAAGTGTTCTGGCAGAGCGGTGACACAAGGAAGCGGCGCAGCAAAATCCGCATGCCACGTCTACCCGGGTTCACGACCCCAGAAAGGGGGCTTGTTTCTCTGCCCCCACGCTTCCTGGCAGTGCTGGGTTGCTCCCCAAAATCTGCAGCCCCCAACGCCCCCTGCCACGAAGCCACACCTCGCACGCTGCCCAAGACTCATGCCAGCAGCATTCCCAGGCAGAGAAGCATCCCTGGCTGGTACATGGTGCCAGCCCACGAGCTCAGCAGGACGGGGAGAGGCAACACAGGATCAGGGCTCTGCGAGACATTGAATTTCCACGTCCGCCACAAGCTCCCAGGCCATCCTGAATGAGTCACACAAAAATAAACCCTTCGCCTCAGCCTTCCTGCTTGTAAAACGCGGATAATATTGCCCTGCCAGGATAACAGCCTATTCTTCCTTGTGGGGCCCCGGCAGGCAGCAGTGCTAAAGGCCGTGCTGCTATCTGCAGGGTCCAAGTCCACACACCTCCTCACATGTCACCACACCCCAGGTGGCAGGAGGGAACCCACGGTCACAGGGACAGGCATCCCAAAGCAGGGACTGGGTGGCAGCAAGGCGGCTTCCGCCACAGCTCACCATTGTCACCCTGGAGCAGATCTGGATGCCTTTGGGAAGGCTGGTCCTGCAGGAAAACATCTAGAAAGTAACCGTTTTCCCCATCTCTCAGTCTGTGTTTGTTTGTTGGGGTTTTGGGGGTTTTCTTACGGACTTTTTGTATTATTTTTATTTTAGCCACATGTTCAGAATGGGACAGGAAGGGGGCGATCTTTTTTTTTTCCCTTTTTTTTTTTTTTTTTTAAGATTCTGTCCAATTATTTTCCCCTTCCTGAGCCTTTTTTTGGGTTTATTTATATTCCCATAATACACAACAGCATTCCAGATTTAGATGGTGACACTTGGTTGACACGGTCAAAAGTGGATCCAGCACAGCCTGTCTGCCAAACCAAGCCCCTCATCCATCAGCCGAAGTCCTTTTACCGCAGGGTCATGAAGGAATCACGGACTGTTTGTCATTCCTTTCTACCAATGTCCCTCCTAACTCTAGAAACCAAAACCCTCTTATGCTTGTCAGCTCCTCCTCTTCCCCACCCCCATGAATTCAGCTCTTGGCATTCACCAGCATAAAAAGCCATGGGATTCAAAACAGAAATTCTTCAAAACAGAATTCATGGCATTAAGCAGTAAGTAGGATATTCTGATTTTATTGTACTTTACTTACTCCTACTTAGCTCTAATCCTCACTCCCAAGACAGAGGCTCGCTCTTGCTGTCAGCGAAGTCGATAGGAATTTGGCTATTGACTTCAATAGAAGTGGGATCAGTTCCTCACATCTGTTGCACAAGGCAAGCAATACACAGAGCAAAAAAGAAAAATAGGTGGGGAGAGAAAAATAAAATGGAAAAAAAAGAGAGAAAAACCTCCACGCTGAATTATGAAATGATAAATGAACGTGAACCAGGACTGCACATCACAGTTGCAGGGGACCTCCAAACCTGCAAACCAATACCATCAATTCCTACACCAATTCCTCCTTTCATAAAAAGGCAATCCAAATGACTTACAGGGGGAAAAAAACCCCAAAACACAACAAAAAAAATTACTCTCCAGTCACAGTTTCTAATGCAAAAGGAACAGCCAGCCTGAACAGTATAGCTTTTTCATGCTGAGGAATCCCTCAGCTCTCTTCCCAGCCCTCTGCTCCCCAGAGGTTTGGAGCACATGGAGAGAGGAACGGGCAGGCAAATGCGAGGAGACAGCAGGATCCCAGCCTGCAGAAGATGGAGCCGACGGAGCAGTGCGAGAAGTCAAGTACTAGTTGCTGCTCCACAGCAGGAGCACGATCCAAAATAAACAAGACCTAGATCTGGAACGTGATCCTGCCCTGCGTCACAGCCCCGCGATAATGCACCAGGAGTCAGGATTTCTTGGCATCAACCATGCTCTCAGCAATAAACATGCCAGTTCTCTAGAGCTACAGGGGACACAAAGGGACTCAGGGAAAGAAGGAAAGGGAGAAGGAGGAAAAAAGAAAGATAAATGAAAAAGAATTATCTGTGTATGAGCCAAAAAAAAAATATAAAATGAGTATGCAAATAAGGAACTCCCAAAACTGGGATGGGAAGAAAGAAAAGGAGATAGAGAAATGAATGTTATACACCTCCTACCTGCAGAGATGCTGTTCAAGAACTCGGCCTCTTGGCCGAATAATTTCTCGTCGTGATAAATTAAGGGTAGAAATGGTAACTTACAATAGGACAGCCACAAGATTCATATTCTGCACCAAAATCTCCTTAGTATCACCAAGGATTTCCAAGTCCTCTTTAAAAAAATACAAAAAATAAGTAAATATATAGCAATCTAGATGGTTCTCCAAAATTCCTGAAGTCTGTTTGCTCACTATGCTCCATGGCAATCAGAACAGCCACTCTCCCTCTCTATTTATACTCCATTTCAAGTTGTGGTTCTTACTACGTGCAGCGCATTCACCATGCCAGAAAAATCACTTAGCCTGGAAAAAGCCAGAAAGAGAATGATGAAACTGGGAAGAAAAAGAAGGCAAGGACAGTATGCTGCTAAAAAAAGTAAGGATGGTATTTGCTCTCAGACAGGAGCTAACGTAGTGCCTGTAAGTCTCCGATCCACCCAAGTACTTAAGCACCTGCTTAACTTTTAAGCTGGGGCAGCCCTGAAGGTTGCAGTGTATTTCAAGGTGCTCCAAGGCATGGCGGATCAGTGCGAGTGGTGCTGGCCAAGTCACTAACATTTACTGACTGCACATATGGCAGAAGAGGCTTAAAGCTGCACAGCAAGTGGCTTTCAAAACCATCAGACCTGCAAAGAAAAATCAATACAATTTGCTTCTAACCACCCAGTGTTCAAGACAGGTTTTTTATTGCTGACCCACCTCCTTGCTCTCCCATCCCCACCTGATCCAAAATGCCCCAGGATGCTCATGTACTGGCAGTGAGGGAAAACCTAGGTCAGGGCAGAGGGATGTGATGGGAACCAGAGGAGAGCGTCACGTACTGCGCACTCTAGCACACTGTAAAAAGTCACCCCCTGCAACACAGAAATTCTCACAGAATTAAATCCCTTATAATCCCATTTAGTAGAAACAAGGTAGAGCGGTATGCTGGTGCTTAAGACATTTTAGTCTTTAAGAAAGTACACTTTGTTTAAAATTAAGAAAAAAAAAAAAGCCCAGTCTTCTCTTTAAAAAAACTTGAATGGAAGACATTTTAAACCGGAGTTTTAAACTACTCTGTGAAGGTACTTTTTGTTTGCTGGGGTTTTTTAAGGAAGCTACAAGGAAGGGAATAAACCATTGAATATTTTCACTCTTTCCAAATGTGATTATTTTTATAGTGGCCCATATACGTGCTGCCTAGTTCATATGCACAAATAAATGTACTGAGCTAATATTAAAACAACAACCGACTGCAGTGAGACTTAAAAGCATTTGCTACAAGACTATACAAATACAAGCAAAATAAAACGTACGCTGCTTCCTAAATTAAGAGCTGCTAATTGTGTTTACAACTTCTTTCCCACTGGGAAATGCTATCTGTGGTCCAGCAGAACACCTTCCCCTCTTCCCCAGAGCAAATGACCTACCAGCTAAGTACCAGCTTTATACTCAAGTTGGTCAAGTAGGTTTTTGCTTAACCCACAGGCATTTTTCACATTTCAAAGTTTCTATTAACTCCCTACTGATGTACCCTAAAAGAAGTTTTTAAGGGCTTGGAAGCACATAAATAAAATAGACTTTGCTGGACCAACACAGATGAATTGAAAGTCTTTCACCTGCAGTGGTGGTGATAAAAATTTTAGATGTAGCTGCACACATGGCCCCTCCATAGACTTCAGATAGCCGTGATTTCCAGCCATTCAGCAATCTCCTGGCCACTGAGCTGCCTCAGTTATGAGACAAGCATCAGGACAGGACCTGGGGTTTGGGTTGGGTGTTTTGGGACTTGGTTTTCTTCTCCCTTTTTTTTTTTTTTTGGCTGTAGCAAAGCCCTCTTTAGCTGCAAGGCTGAAAGAAGCTGCTAGCCTGTACAGTGATGATAAGAAACCTGGAAGAGGAGAGGGAGATGGCAAGGAAGAAAATCTGGGAGGAGGGAGGGTGACTTGATGTGAAACCCTGAAGCAGAAAAATAAAGGTTTGCTTCAAAGCTAATGCTGTGTACTAACCCTTCTGCCCCTGTTTGCTCTGTAAGGCTCATGCCCGGCTACAGACAGACTGTGCCTGCAAGGTAGGAACTCTGAAGGAGTGACCAGAGACTCTGCTCCTTTACTGACCAAGTTCAAGCCACTAAAAAATGGATGAATGCAAAACTGACCCATCCTCTGTGGTGTTGTATCAGCAAACACAGTCAGAACCAGCTATTGTCCCTTTTTAGCTCCCTTCTACTAACTTTGCACAACAGAAGTTGATAAAACCAGACAAAAAAGTAAACACACCTGTATTATTATTTTTCCTTCTTATATCCCAAAGTGTTTTCCACATCTAAATGGAACTCCCACTGCAATGAAGTGCCTAAGCGCAGATTCTGTTTAAAGACTTACTACAGAGGATCAGGTCACGGCTTTCATGAAATACCCAGCAATTAACTCTTTCTATAAAGTTCATTTGGCACAAGAACCTTCAATCCTGCTTTCTGCTAATACAGCTTTCTTTTCCAGCCCCCACAGCACACGTTAAGCTGAGAGCATTTTAGGTACTGTCTGGGCTACAGAGCCATGATAAATTAAGCACTGCACAGTTGCACGAATGAAATGAATTTATGGATGCATTTAAAGTATGCTAACATTAATATAAGGGAACTCCTACAGATAATTCCAAATTTTCTAATCCCTTACTCTTTGCACCTATGTGAAAGGATTAAATCCCCCCAACCCAAGACCACTCATTTAGCAGAGCATCTTTGCTGCAGCCTCGCTGAGCCCTGCACCATTGCTCTCCACTCAGCTGTGGGTCCCAGTGAGTCAACTTTGTACTGTTCTCCATCAATAACCCTAAACAAACCTTTACCTTGTTGGTACCAGTCTGTTTCATTCAGCCTTTCCTCAGGCTTGATCTTTTGATGCATTTAAAGTAATTTTCACTTCCTTCCAGAGCCCCACCACCCTGGGCAATCACAAACTCACAGTGAACAGCCCCACAGAGGGTGAAACACTGGGTAATGCTCACCACTACCAAGAGCAGAGGCAGGAAGGCTACCAAAGGCACTGTGTATCTTCTTCGTGCAGGAAAAGGTTTTCCCTCAAGAAAGAGATGTCAATATGCTGAGAAGCATATAGATTTCATAAAGGGAAAAGGAAGGGATGCTGATCTCAATAATCAAACAGATATTCTACATATCCCTTATTAGAGACATGAGGGCATTTCCACTTCAGTTCTGCTCAGGGGGGATTTCTCATACATTTCACATGCAAACATCCCAGTCAAAGCAGGACTCAGGAAGAGACAAGAAAAAACACACCATATCCTCGGCTTAAGATCAACTTTACTAGCATGCACTAAATATTCTCAGGAATCCTGCCCTGTAGCCTCTCATGCAGAGGCAAACCCTTCTCTATCATTTCCCAGACAGATTTTAGAGCCCCAGAGAAATGCAGCACAGACCTTTTATTTCTGCTCCCCACGATACGCAGCAGATCTGAACAGCAGAAATGTTGTTTGTTTGTCATTGCAACTTCTGCATGTATTTACAGAAGACAAACTAAATAACTTAAGATTATTATCAGGGCATAAATCACACTTTGGAAATCAACACAACCATTAGTTATTCTGGAGCAAAAAATAGAAAAAGGAAAAGTTTTCTTTACAGTGTGACTCTGCCTCATCAGCTTTATTCATTTTTCCCAAATCACATGGTTGCCCACAGCTGCCATCAACTACTTTCATTTCAATTTTGTTTTGATTCTGTGATTTTAATTCCTCCTTTCCAGTAATGGTCAAAATTACTGGCAGAAGCAATGCCACTGATAAAACTATCTCCCCAAAAAAATCTCACCCGATTAACTCCGATGAGCGCATTTTCACAGGGATCTCACGTTTATTTAACACCACTCAGGCAGATGGCGAGTGCCAAGGTGATTTACAGATAGTGCTAATAGATGCAAATATGCCTGGCCAGGAACCATCAGGTACAGACCATCCGGATACAGATACAGCACATAAACACACAGGCAGCAAACATGCCAAAGCCATGTGTCTTGGAAACACTTTCCTTAGTGGTCTGATGGCTCTTACTGGCTCTCTGCAGCATCACAACTACAAGCCTGCCAAAGAAGTGTAGAGATGTCCTATAAATGACATCAAACCAAAGAAAGACTATGATGGATTAGGACATAGGCACACTATGACAGTGTGTCAAAGTCCCCCTCACATGCTTGATTCTACCCCAGTATGTAGAAAACAAAAGCCACAACATTTATTCAAATATAAAGGTCTGTGGACAATTCTGGTGAATTTGGTAAGAAAACAACTCTGTTGTTACCCCCTCAACCAAATCCTACCATGTGCATGGAGGGAGGAGAAGTGGGGTACCTGATGATCAACCTTGTGCTTGTGCACTTGAAGTTATTAACACAGAATGTGTGAGCAGATGGGATTTTGGAAATGCAGAGTATTTAACTGGTAAGCAAATCCTTCCTCTTAACCAAGGCATGGATTTTAACTCAACTGCCAATGGCACCTGGGCTGCTGGAAGTTGGGGAAGCTTGAGTTCTTCACTCAGATGGGGAAAGCAGCCAGACCTGTCCAGGATGACCAGCCAAACTGCCAAAGCCCTTCCTCCTCATCCTCTCAATATTTCCTTATTCAAAGGACACTTGTAGGAATTTTTCATTGCCAGTCCTCCTCTTTCAAACTCATAATAAAAAGCCAGGCATGGGAGACCTGAAAGATTTTTTTAACTTTACAAAAAAACCCTATATAGTACTTTGATTTAATTTTTTAATACGCTTCTCACATGATCTCCATCTCCAGTCATTCTTCGATACTGTCTTGCATCCATCCAGCAACACTCTCTAAGCCAAGATCTATTTAAAGACCATTCCCATGAGGAAAGTATGCTCAGCCCCATTCTGCATAGGGGCAGGACAGAGGAGAGGGAGTTTGAGTGGTTTGCTCCAAAAATGAAAACGGGAAGTTTGTGGCAGAGCTGGAAATAGATCCCACACCACAGTTCTCCATCACGTGCATGGCCCCAGCCTACCTCTTCTGGTGGGTGATGTTCTGCACTGCTGCAAAGGCCACCCCACTGCCACGTGGGGCTTCAGGCAGGAGCAGGAGCTGTGACAGTGGGCAGATCTGGGACCCACCAGGGCAGGCAGCACGCCAGCAGCAAGGCTGACCCTCGGCAGCTGCGGCACCAGTGATGACAAACGAGTGGGGTTTCAGGTCCCCGTCCCGCAGCGGAACCGGCACTGCAGCCGTCCGGGCACGGCAGGCTGTTCCCACTCTAGCATGACTTCCCCACTGCTTGCTATTCTGGGATATTATCCTGCTTTTGAGGCTGGGAGAAAAATAGCCTCAAGTACAGCAGTCCCATTCAGCACCGCTTCCCCTCTCCGCACTCAGGTCACAAACGTAACAGGTCAGGTCACACAAAATGCTAATATTAGCGGATAACAGGGACATTTTTAAACTTCTAAATGAAACTAAATTTGCTAGGACAGGCAGGTCATTCACCAAGTTATCCCTTGGTTTACTCCTTTTTTTAGCTATTGAAACAGCCCACAGCAGCACAGTCCCAGCGTGAAGCCCACCCAGCACAAAAAAGTGAGATGTTGGCAGGGTGAAGCCAGGAACACGACACCTTTTCATGCACCATCTCCCTCTCCATCCCAACCCACATCTTCTTCTCACTGTCTAACTGCCTTCCTCCCCAGCCTATTGGGATGGAGAGATGGCACCTTGGATAAAGCTGCCTCCCGTGGATATGGAGGGCTGGCCATGCTTAGCAGCACCTGCAGTCTCCAGGGCACAACTCTCCCATACCTGCACCGCTGGGGCCAAGGAGACTCATGCTGCCACAGCAGGACCCTTATTCAGGAAAGGGATCACTCTCCAAAAATTTTTTTGGGATAAATACTGCTGGATGACTGTGAAAACAAAAGGGAAGAAACCAACTGTGTGCTGCCCATACACATTGATAATAATGGGTGTAAGAAAAATGAAAGCAGAAGTCCCCAAGTCTTTGTTACCAGAGGCTTCATGGTGAAAGGCCAGGCCTCTCTCCTACACATGGCATTTATTTTTCTGTGGGTTGCTTTTCAACAGCAAAACCTAAGCTAGTCACAGCCCTCCCTCCTACTCCTCTGATACCATCCTATACTTTTAGTGACTTGGTGCTTGGTGTGACTTGTGCTGGACAACATAAAGAAGAGGGAATTAAACCCTTAGGACAAGGCTAAGGCATAAGTGAATGCTCCTAAAAAGCATTTCAAGGGACAGAAATAAAACTTCTCTAATTTAGATCCCCTAAAATTAGGTGCATGGGATTTCCTATACCCTGACCTTTGGTTTTAGTTTCAACTACAACTTAACTTCCCCAGAAGAGCTCAAGGATGACACAGCTTTTTTTTTTTTTTTAAAGATTAATCATCTTCATATAAAATACTAACAGAGGTCAAAGGGAGGAAAGGACTGAACTTGAATTAAGCACTGTCAGTTTTTCTTCTTCCAAGACTTCAGAGCAGTTATGAAAAATACACTTTAAATGAGAAACAGACTCATTGCTGGGAAGTCAAAGAGAAAGTGGATAGTGTGGGGAGTAGATTATTTCAAACCTCCAGGGCAAATCCTCAGCAGAAAGCTGGGAGCCAAGAGCTGTGGCTTCCTAGCAGTGGATTTCTGGCTGAGCTGTGGTCCCCAGAGCCAGCTCCCAGCAGAGCCAGGGACAGGGGCTGTGGGGGAACAGTGTGACCACAACAGCCTACATGAGGGCCAGGACAGTGCAAGCCCCAGGTATTTTGGCAGCCATTCCCTCACCTCCAAGCTCCTACTTCAGGAGTACACACACATCAGGCGAGCTGGGGGACGGCAGCAGCCCCTGCCGTCCTTGACAGCAGAGCAGCCGAAAGGAGAGTCTCACTCTTTTTCTCCCTTCTCCTTAAGAGCTTGCTGCCTCACAAAGCCCTTAGTCACACTTGATTTTTCCAGTTCCTTTTGCACAAAATGCAGCATAATAACAAAATAAAACGGGGACCCGGAGAACAATGGGTTCAACAGATTAATGGACAGGCACAGCCATCTTCAGCTTTTATAGCCATCAGCCCTGAAGAGCACTCCCTTCCTTTGAAATGAGCCTCAGCAGTCCTTGGACCTTTCAGGCAGCTGACAAACACGCACCTTCCTTTCTCAACTAAATCCCGAAGATTCATCTTCTGCCCGCGTGCATGTCAATCTTATAATCATTATTAAAGTTTTATCGGCACAACAATGCAAACTCTGAGCACAATGCATTAACCTTGTAAAAATAACTGAAAGAAGCCAGGTAATGGAAAGAGCAGGGGAAAGCTTTTTCATCTCTCTCCCTGAAGACAGAGAGGGGGAGAAACACGCAGCGCTCTCAGCAGTGCTGAGTCATCACGAAAAGGATTTCCAATCTCTCCTCTCATCCCTCAAAAACCAACCACAACTTCTTGAAAACACCTTGAAAGTACTGTTCTCCAACCCAACTTGTCAACTGGAATTCCTTTCCCTAAAAGACAACACAATTCTGTTCTACTACGGCATATTCAAAAGAGGAAGGGGAAAAAAAAATATGCCAATGTCCAGGAAAGTAGGAAAGGTTACACTCAGCAGACAAGGACTCCTATTTTCACCATAGCAACAAGCCTATTTAGAATATGGCCTACCTGCATCAAAGAGCAGCCACAAGAAGCTAAATGTAAGTCTAGTGGTACATTCAAGCACTAAGATGAAGAAGCAGCTCACATAAGCATGTCAATGAAACACTTCCAATTACATTACACGCACAATTATCAGCGTTTGCTCTGAACCTCCTTTCTTGATGTGTTTTGTTTGTTTGTTTTTTTGTTTGTTTTAATCCAGGTAAGAGAAGCAGGGATGGGGGGTGGCATTATGGAAGGTCCAGGTGCAGGGGAGGATCAAAAGTAAACAATCCCAGTGATTTGGGTTTTAAAAGGGGAGACTTCACTGGGAGGCATTACAGGAGGAGGTTGCCAGCTAGGACAGAAATGGGAAGTTACTCACTGATTATTAGTTTGCTTCTAAACAGGGTGAAAAGTGTGCATCAATGACCACTGTTGTAGTCCTCAATTCACCAAAAGAAAGCAGATATAGTCTTCACACCTCCAACATCTGATAAACATCCCCATACTTGAGAGAGAAAACTAACCAGCCACTGGAATTTATAATCAGAATAATCATCATATTCCGAAGTCACGTTCAGGTGGGAGAATATACTTGCATCCATCTCCAAAAGGAGTACAGAACACTACAGGGACAGCCACAACTCATACAAGACTCCCATTTATCACAAAGTGTATCACATTTACTGATACAACAAGCAGCATCCTGACTGATCTCTCAATATCATTATTTCTACTAAAAAAAATTATGCTAAGACACTCTAAGAAGCCCATATTCAGCCTCCAAGCACTTGTCTGCTGCTGCTTCTTTTAAAGTCCCTACATGTAAGAGCAGCTGCCCAAAGAACATCTGGCTTTTAAAAGAAGCGGAGGGAAGATCTTATAACCACTTTCTATCTGCAAGAGGAGTTGCAGTCATTTTACTTGTTCAGGTAGGAGACTGAGGAGAATTGCTTGATGACTGGGAAGTGGACTAGAACAAAAAGACTCAGACAGATGGTACATAAATGGAAGTTAAGCCATTTATTTCTGATATATAAAATATATATGGAAGCTTTCCTTAAGCAAGAACCCAAACAGGTAATAGCAGAGATTTGTCACACAGACCAGGAAAAGGCAAGGCCATCTCAGACACTCCCATTGCAAAGGTGCCCATCAAAACTGCCACCAGCAGTTCAGGAAACTCAAAAGACCAACTTGTTATCAGCTGAAAATACAGTCATGTATTTCAAAGTCATAATTAGATGAAAACTAATGCATAGAAGAACAACACGAGGCAGCTGAATTTGCAAGTGTGTTCAGAAATCTACCAATTTGAATGTGACTTTTTTTTTTTTTTAATAAACCTGAAGAAGAGGAAAGGTAAAAATTAACAAGTAATGGCCAACTCAATCACAAAAAAAAGTTCAATAAAATCTTTGCTTGAAAGAGAAGGCACCAAGTATTAAACAGACACTTCACTGTGCAAACCTCTCTGCTGCTGAAAACATTTGCAAGATACCCTTTCCATTTTCCAAAGCATTTTTTCATAATGCCTGACTTCCACAATCCTCCCACGGCAGTCAGTGTGAGGTACTGGGAGACTGGTAGCAAGATGGGGTTTCTCCACTGGTGAAGGACACGGTGCTGGCAGGTCAGAGCCACTCCTCCTCCTCAAAGGTCCAGCAAGGACCTGAACAGGATTCGGAGAGACAGAGCTACACACCACAAAAGGAACAACTTCACATTCAGTCCATGAAAGGAAAAACGGCAGGAGAGTGGTGATGAGCAATCTCTGGTTGAAGCCTCAGTCGCATATTTTTCTGATTTTTTTTTATGCCAAGCTCCTACCTTTACTGCATTTAGAAATGAATACCTTAAAAATCAGTTCTGGAATTAATTAAGCCAAACTCATACAATCTCTTGTGCAATTGCTAAAATCAGGCCACATTTCCATGATGTTTATCACACGTCTGCAGTACCAGATCATCCAGCATCTCTCCAGTTAGGGTGTGGGAACTCAATTATGTTCTTGTCAAATTAACAAGAGACCATGGTATGGAGTTTATGTCCATGGCAGGAGGCCAGATGATACCTGATCTGGCATGAAGTCTGCCAGGACACTCAGGCTCCAAAAGATTTTTAAAAACCAGAAACTGGTAGAGAGGTATTATACAAGTTCAGTACCTTGTTTCCTGGGGCTGCAGCAACCTGTCTCCCTACAATCTGATTAGCTAGTCTATGCAGCCAAAAACTCGGTTTAGAATTAGCTATACCGTCATTTCCAGCTCTACACACATTAAGACAACAATATAGACCACTGATTTAAGAAAGTGTACAGGGAGTTGCACTCAGTGGAATATGCTGATTTCTAAATCGCACCCTTATGTAAACACAGGCTACTTTGTGTCTAGATCCTGTTTGAATGCTTTTGTTCCTATTGTACAAATGGGGAAACTGAGACAAACAGCAATTAAAGGAGATGCCTGAGGTCATGTCTTAGGTCTAGCAATCAGCAGAGGAATCTGGATTCCCAACTCCTACTTGTATTTTTTAACCACTAAACCACGATCCTTCCCAGTTCAAGTACAGTTTCAAGTTCAAGGATTCACAAAAAATCCAGGAGCAGACTCTGCTAGATGCATATGCAGGCTGCAATGTTTCTCAAAACACAAGTAACCTTCTAAAACATCTAACTATTTAAAAAAGAAAAAATTCACTGCAATATAGTCTTAGCTGGAGTCTGAAAATTTTTCCACAAGGGAAGCAAAGTAAATACAAAACCAGTGACATCTAACTACACAGGCCGATTACAGCTTTACTTTCAAAAGAGCTTTGATTGATCTTTTTTGATAGACCTGAAATAAATTAAACTAGATTGACTCACTTGAGAACGGACTGTAATCCTTTAGTCAGATCCTGAAGAACTCAAACCAAACCAGCTGTTAATTTAGGCTTTATAAGATAAAGCATGAGAAATCCAACCTGATGTACCCCAGAGCAATGGCTTACATCATCTCTGCAAGCAATCAACTTGCTGCTTCTTTTAGGAACTAATCAGTGCTCTCTACCATGTGGGTGCCAAACTTGTTTTCCGCCTCTCCAGCAGACTCTGCAGCCAAAGTAGGAGGGAGGAAGAAAAAGCAAGGGACAAGAGGGTGTAATTTAAAAGATTCAGCTGTTGACTTCATGAAACACATTGCACAGGCTGTCTCAACTTTGAGAGAGGGGGAAAAAAAATAAAAAAACTGTTTCAATTCAAACAATTGCTGGATCTCAGTTGAGAATAGACTGCCCAAATCAACATCCACAACTTGGAAGGGGAAAAGAGGGGAAGGAAGAGGGGAGCCCACTCATTTGAGGAACCAGATACAGACAGACAAGAAGAGGGTCAGTTATAGCCTTACATGAAACAACAAAGCAGGCAAAATAAAAGGTGGGGCTTTTCTGCTCTCCCAATCCAATAATCAAAACATGCCCATCAATTTATCTCACCCTCACATCTGAGATTTAGTTTGCAAAAAAACACTGCTTCCTGAAATGCTCTGTTTGCTGAACCTAAGGGGATAACACTAGAAATCCAATTCAAGGAATTGTGGTGCTTTCAAACTGGTTTTGTCCACCAAGGAAAAGACAGCAATGAGGCTTCTCAGGTGAAGGGAACAGAAACCGATTCTTACAATAACATCAATGTGATATACATATATATTTATGTAGGTATATATGATATATATAAGTTATAAAAACGGACATCATCAGGCAGGAACACCACTCTGGAATCATTCACAGAAGGTGTCTAACACAATTCAAATTAAAAAAAAAAAAA
>VZTE01006245.1:0-26182 GCA_013397775.1 Eulacestoma nigropectus | reverse complement strand
ATTAAAAAAAAAAAAAAAAAGAGGATATGACTTTTAGTCATAAGTCTTATCTAAATGGAAAACAGGGAAGCAAGTCTTAGACGAAGTTTGAATTCCACCAGACACTCAGCAAACCCTTGGCAATAACACTCCAACAGGGTGACTTACTCCCACAAGACAACAGAGCGTCCCAGCCAGGTACTGCTGGGAGGGAGCACAATGCAATCTATGTTAAACACGTGGGAGCTCTTCTCCCAGAGAAAGCCACAGCTCTGCAGAAGAGGAAGCTGAAGATTACTCTTCAGTTCTTCAGGTGCCCAAGGTGGCATTTGCAGTCTCTGTGACAAGAGGCAGCTTTGTAGAGCATTGGGAGGGAAGGAAAGGAGAGGAAAGAAAGAGGAAAAGCAGTGCAAGTGTCATGGGGATTGAGCAAATCAGATCAACCAAACTACTAGTCAGGGAGAAAACGCCCCATCACTGGGTAGTTCCTGTATGCTTTGTTTTACTACAGTAAATTAAATTCTTTTTAGAGGACTCCAAGCAGGATTTTGTTGATTAAGATCACAGTTAGCTCTTCTGATTACAGGAAAGGAACATGGAAGGGTCTTTTTAAGAGCTGTAATGCTAGTTTATATTCCTATCCCTCAAGGTAACAATGCTGTGCCGAAACATCCAACTGGTGTTTCTATTATGAAACTATTATTAGATACAATACCTGCATATATTTTCCTTGGTTCAGAGTCTGAGTACAGCAAAACACGTTCCTAGTGCTTACTAGAAACACCTCTCCAGTGCCCAGCAGCTCTGTTCTACATCGATCAGAAACAAAGTCACAACACGGCTCTGGTCAGCAGCGCTCCAAGGAAATGGTGGGCAAAGGAGAGGAGACTATAAATGCCTTGAGATACTTTTGGAGACTATCCAGGAATAACAGAGGTGGCCTCGGATACAAGCTTGCGCTATGCAGCTTTATCCCGGCAAACAAGTAGATACAAGTAAACAGCGTTGCCTCACACATGTCCCAGAGGCGCTGCATACTTCAGACATGCAAGCACTCCGTCAGCTCCTCAGCACTAACACACTCCAGCTGTGCGGCGGCTCCAGGCTCCCCCAGCCCCCTGCCCTGACCCTCACCAGCTGAAGAAACCAGCACTGCCAGACAGGGCACGGGCACGTATCATTTGGCCATCAAGGAGGTGCTCCCACCTTTGACCACCACAAACCTTTTAAGTGACAAAGGGAAGTAAGAGCTCATACGCAGCTCATCGTCTTTAACATCTAGCTCTGCCCCCATCAGCTCCTTGCAAGAATTAAATCAACTCAACCTCATCACGTCTCACTTTCCCCACCTAAAATACAACCAGCACCACCTCAGGCTGTCCGCTTGGGACTTCAACCACATAAACACACCAAGATGCCTGGCTCTCCATGCCATTTCCCATTCAGGTTTTCTTAGATTATCAAGGTCCAACAGTCAATTTTAAAATCTTAGTTCAATTTTACATATATTAAACTGCTAGCTAACAAGAAGTATGGATTGTTGAGGCAGACACAATACATAACTTGCCTCCATTTGCCATTTCATGTAACTTCCTGCATCACTAAAGAAAGATCCAGCAAACATTCAGGGGAAAAATAACAAAAAATCAGCAGAATAGGGAAGAGAGAGATGTCTCCACAGACCTCCTCCCCTATTCTTTTTCTTCACCTATCCATAAATTATTTCCACTGACCATCTCTGATCTGGACACACATTCCAATATAGCTGTAGGACTGCACAGTGTCTCCTCTCCACACCCATTCCTAGCAAATGGAAAAACATGTCCAAACCCTGGGACAAATTCATAAAATCCTCAGGCCTCGAGTTATCACAGTCTTCTATTTCCAGTTAGGAAGGGCACAACTCTCTCTAGTTTCACCACAGAATTAGCCTGAGCATTCTGGATTCCAGGCTAGTTTCTGTGGGATTCTGAAGCTCAAAGAAAAAAGAAAAAAAAAGCCAATAATTTACCATCTCCTGAGGGGATGAAGGCACATTCACCCAGAGGTATTTTATATTATTTTTAGGGAATCTGATCTTCTATGCAGAGACATGTATTCTAAGTAGAACCTTGCCTACTGCTCAAGGAAACAACTTTAAAGAAATACAGAAAAAAATTGGCTTTTTAATCCCAAAGAAAAAAAATTTAAGGAATTACTTCATAAAGTATTACTCAGGGTTTTTAAATTAACATAAGTAACAAGACTGCTACTGTAGCCTTTATAGGAACCATATTTGTTCGCAAAGTGAGAGTTTAGAGGCAGGGTTTATAACTATGTGTAAGTCTGCAATCCAGAGTGGCTGAGAACACAATATTAGAGTTACAGATCACAAAGTCATACTGAATCCTTCACACAGCACCATCCAGCATTTGAGACATTGCTGCACTATACAGATTGGCACAGGCACTTCGTTGTGCAAGAAAGGTTGCAAAAAAGTTTGATGCAAACTTTATACCCTTTTATTTGTCTAACAGCAGTGCCCAAAGGCACCACCAGAGAACAGAGTCCTTTTGTGCTAAGTACTGTACAAACAAGAGAGTGAGAAAGACTGACCCTGCCCAAAAAACAGATGGGAGTGAACGAGGGAGGCACGGAAAAGGGAAACTGCTCAAATGAGAGACCTGTGAAATGCAACATCGATGCTAAGGAACATACTGCCTGTCTGAGTGGGCGACAAACTGAGAACCAGTAACAAAGAAAACCAGTTTCATGGATCTCCCCAAAGACTGATTCCTGTCCCAGCTAAAACAAGTGTCCTTGAGCAAGCATCCCAAGAACTTCCTACAACATAATCAAGTACTTCCACACACCACACAGCCTTCCCAAGCCTGGTGACTAAGAACAAGAGAAACAAATTAGCTGACTTTGTTCTGCTGGAAAGTTGGGTCCCTCCCTTCGCTGTGGGAATTAAACTCCTGTTTCTAGCACTGGAGGATAAAGCATCAGGTTTCAGAAATCACGGCACTTTTAGCTATGGGAAGAGCTGCCAGCAGCTGAGACATAAAAATTGCTCATCTCAGACTTCTGGTCAGAGTTAACATTTGGGGATATTTCCACAGACAAACAGATAAGGAGGGAATGCTTCCCTGGCAGATTTATTAATCTGTAAATGCTGGCTGAAGACACTGAGCCATTTGGAGCAGCAGAGTCCCAGGGAGGCGGATTAGAGGCAGAAGCGTAGATGAGGTGGCTGTGGGTGCATAATGCTAATTAAATATAGTCTGCAATTTATAAAATGGGTTTGTACATATAAAGCTACATTTCTCACCACTAATAACAGAAGATCACATAAAATCACCTTCTACGGCACGTGGGGGGTTATACACTTATTAATTGGAATGAACCATCAGGAGGTGTTTACTGTGCCTATAAACTGTACCCCCACTCTCGTGAAAGCACTGCTATGTCACCGACAGACCACGGTCCTGATGCTGCAAGCCATAAAACCAAAATAAAATCTTCAAGCAGGAGAGGATTCCTTGCAATCAAAAGAGATGGACACGCGGCAAAATGGTATAAAACAGGCAACAAATTTCCTCTTCCTGCTGCCACTAATTTCATGCCTATCAATAAGATGAATTATTCTGCTGCTCATTTTCTATGTAGTCTTTTGTTTCCCAACCCCAGGAAGATAAATTATGTCTAAGTATCGGCTTCACCACCGCAAGCCATGGGCCCCAAACTATGCATGGGCCACCTCGATCTCTTCACCTCCTCTCTTTCAAGAAATTACATTTCTCTCTAGAATCATCCGTGCTTTGCAGGACACAGTTCAGTTGTGCTTTAGATACAGAAAGTTTCCTCTACTTTTAGGAAGACATCACACAGACAAAGCCTTCTAAAAGGTGTTTATGGCCACACTGTGGTTAAACCAGAAAGCACCGTTAGTTCTTTTTTAATCAACAATTAATTAATTGATAGGTTTAGTTCTCAATCCAGTATTATTAATGAGTTGATCATATAGAGATGAAAGTGGAGATGTACAGTGAAAGACTGTCCTATAAAGGTTAGTCTGTCATGAAGAAAGATGCTGCACAGTGTGTGAGGGGGTGGGGGGCAGTAGTGACTGAATCAAGTACTTTCATCACTAGTGGCTTTCCCAAGGTTATTGATGGGAGCAAACAGACTTTCTCAGTTTTATCATATATCTGACAGTATTTGATGTTGCTTAAACATTACAAGATCTTAGGAGCATGATGCTAGAAGAAAAAACAATAGCTTTCACCTTCAAGAGGTTTCCACTGCTCTCAAACTTGTGAAAACACAAGAATTTTCATGCTTGGTAAATTTAAAAAGCATAAATTCTTCACCTTCCAAACATTCATTATCAACCTTCAGGTGGGAAATTCAAGAGTCCTGATTACTTTTTCTTCTTCAGTATGTATTTCTTATAGGCAATATGAAGTAAAAGAAATACTGAAAGAAACATTCAGAGTCACTTGTAGTAGAAATTAAACAATTTCTTTAATTCTTTTAATTGTCATTTTAAAATAATTTAATTATGTCCTGAATTGGTGAGGTATTAGACATGGACAAGGTTCTGAGAGAAACAGCTCTTCAACCAGTTTCAGAGGCACAATTGTCCTCAGGTAGCTTTCCTGAAAGTGAAAAGTTCTGTCTCTATCCAGTTTGTCATGGTCAAGGAGAGGAATTTTACCCTACAGTAATTCTCAAGCACTTTTCCTACTTATCTACCTTAAAGATCTAGCTAGAAATGGGACTTGCAAACAGCAAAATTAAGAACTCTGGAAGCTAGGCTGAACATTGCTGATAAAAACCACAAAACCAAGAACTCAATTGCAAAGTAGGCTAAAGAGCACAAACTCAAAGATAAAAAGCCACTCTTGCTGTAAATAACAACGATAACAGAACCACTAAAGCAGAAATCAAAACCCCATGTACTCTGCTTGTGGTTTTTGACAGAAAACCAATTCATTTGGTTCCCCTCAATTTGCACACCAATGCAACCAATATTTTGCATACTGATGGGGGGAAAAAAAAAGAAAAGAAAACAAACACACAAAAAACTCAACTCTTAACTTAATACATATTCCCATCACTCTGTCTAACTGTAAAATAGCACACAAAAATACAAGTCAATACAGATTTTCTATAAATACCTTGAAATGTGATATATGCAAAAAGCTGTCTTACAATATTCATGCTAGCTAGCTTGAACTTTTCCCAAAAAATGAAGCACTGGGTTTCCAACAAGCCTACCCAGCCCATCCTGTATGCTTAAAACACGCTTTTCTTGTACACTTTGAAAAATACTGTTTATCAGAAAAGATGGGAAAATGCTAAATATAAGCAGCAAATGAAAGTTGATGCTGTTGCTAGAACTATTCAGCAATATGTTCCGTGGCATGTTGTGATATTAGGGCGGGTTTTTTTTTCTTTTGCCATTCTGTTTGTTTCTTGTCAGGAAAAAAAATAAAAATCATCAAATAATCACAGCATCACACATTTCCAGGTAGACTTTGAAGTTCACAAAGTTGTTGAGGTAAAATTCACAGCCCTGTTGCTGAGATTTGGTTACAGGCAGCCCTATAAAAGGTGACTTGCTAGAGTAATAGTTCATCACCATTAAAAATAAACATATTATATCATTATAAAAATTTGAGTTTAACATCTAAAAATTACAAAATCAGCAATTTGCTCTGAAACAGCTCTTAGAAATGGTAGAATCTGTTTAAACCCCTAGAACAATCTCAAGGAGAAGTATTTTGTGTGAGCACAGTCTCTTACGGGATTGTAAGCACAAGAAGATGAGTCCTCAGTGGTGTATTTGGCCCAAGCCTTACATATTCTTTTTCTTGCAATTTTTGGTTGGACTACAGAGCCCTGTAGCAGGAGCAAAGTATGGTAGCATGGAGGTGGGGTGGGTAGGAACCATTCTTTAGTAAAACTGTCCTATTGACTTTGGACTGGGATTTTCCATGCGATTGCTATAACCAATACAACTTTTGCTCAGACTTTAAGAGGAGAGGAAAAAGAAATAAAAAAGAAATGTGCATGTGATCAGGGAGAAACAAAGCCTGAAATGTGTCATGCAATCTGGCTTCTCCTGGCTACCCTGGTCCAAACACTTCTGAGAACATGAAACCACAATGCCATAATGAAAATTCTTTTGTATACATAATTATTGAACACAATCAGCATCTAGTAGGAGAGAAAAGAAAGAAGTCCAAATACATAGCTCCCACCCTGACAAATGGCATAATCAATCAGCAGCTTATGTTTTTACATACGATTTTGGTTGGAAGTCAAAAGGAAAAGAGAGCTTCAGGAGAAAGGAGCATTAAAAAAAAAACAAACAAAAAACAAAACAGTTCTTTCATCCAGCTCTTCTTTACTTTAACCCCGCTTCTCCAAAGTCCTTTCAAGACAGCACCATTTTCCAAAATACAGAGAATATGACCTTATGCCTCAGGCTAAGTATTAGGTAAGCAGTGTTAGTCCTATTTCATAGATGGGCAAACTGAGGCAGAGACAACCAGGCCAAAAGACAAACAAAACTGTCTGTAACAGTCAAGAGCCATCTCAACCCTTTGGGTTCAACAACTTCTGTATCCTTCCTCCTATTTTAAACAACACCATGTCCAAGATCCTTATCAGCTGAACAATGTTCCTTAAAGGACAGTCGCAGGATACATCCCTATAATACACACATTCCATATGACCTACACTCTCCAAACCAAGAGTGACTCCTATGTCAGCATCCAAGATCCTGCAGTCACCTCGTTAAACAAACAGCAACCTTTTAATTAAGCATGAACCCAGCATTCCTGTGCAACATGCACACATCTCAAGACACCAAAAGGCCCTCAATTCCTCTTGTTTGCACTGTAAGGTTTTGTTTCAATTTGTTTCTTTAACAAATAAAAGCTATTTTATAATTTTTTTTAAAGTATTAAGCAATTCCAAAGCATAGCAGCTGGCAGGCCAGTTTTTTGGGACTTAAAAAAGAATGATCCACACGGGGAAAAAAGAAAACACATACACTCTCACAGAGTGGGTCACTGGGCAATCCAGACACATTCTCAAAGGCAGACATTGTGGGAGATGAAGTTACTAGGCAGGAAAAACAGTTGCTAAGTCTGAATATTTGGTTATTCTCAGAGCAGGGATTACAAGAGGAAGTGTTGACAATGTAAGAGTAGCTACCATGAAGTCCCCAGAGCTTTTGAGTTGTCCCTGCTGATCCCACAGCGAGGGGAGGGGTGAGTGACAGGGTTCGCCCACAGTGACGGTGCCAGAAACGAGCTCATGTGACACTCACAGCATGTTATACATTGATTTTAATACAGATTCCTCCAGGCTCTCCAGAAGGACCTACCTACACACAGACCCTCTAAGTAACACTGGTACACCTCAGTGTCACAGCTCACAGCGAATAGTACTGCTCCTTTTGCCATTACCACATGGCTACATCCAGAAAAAGGAATAAAACACTTTTCTGTCAGCACCACTATGTCCTAGGCCTTTTAAACAACTTGGAGCTCAATCCCTTTGATCCTCTCAAAGCAGGCTTTCTTAGCTTGTTTTCACTGAGGCTAAATGGACTTTCAGGACAAGACAGGAACACAGTCTACCAGCCTTCCCAAAAAAGGCTGATGGATCTGTCTTCATTACAATGAAATGCTACTCATTCAGAGTCCCAGGCACAGAAATAAAATTGTTTGAAAATATTTTTAATAGCTCAGATTTAACAGATATCAAAATGAAATCATGCCTTCCAAAATTAATCTGCTTTGAAGTATAGATGACTGAAAATAAAGACCAAGTCTTCTCTCTGTATTTTATTTAATGAAGTCCTGCAGAATCCCTCCTGTTAGTGAGCTTTCTGGTGTACCAGAAATAAGGAATTACTAAGACGTCCTAAATTTTACATATCAGCAGCAGGTTATTTCACCCTAGGTTTAACAGCCCATAGAAATGTCACAAAATGACTACCTGACCTCAAGAACCTGACTTGGAGACCCATAACCCAGGGACAGGTTCCCTTCTCCCATATTATTTGCTACCAGCAGTTGCAAGAGTTGAGCAGAGAGCTGTGACAATGAGAGGCAAGCAAGGGGATGCCCAGCAAGGCAGGAACAGGCACAGAGGGACTCAAACAGGAATGCTGCTCTTTATTCATGACTTTTAAATTTTGCGGAAAGGACCTTAAATGAATAACATAAAGATTGTTTCAGGGTTTTTTTATCCAAAATGAGACAGAACACATGGATCTGGGCTAGCTTTGCTGGAATCCACTGAGGACCACAAACAACAGAGTCAAATACATTCATTGTTCAACCTCTCTGTCTTACCAAAGCAATTCCTCCGTGAGATTGTCCGCTTGTGTATGTCGTGGCCTTTTGCAGCTGCCTAGTGCACGCATTTTGGGTATTACAACAGTAAATAAGCAGTGACAGCTTCTTAGGCCATTATTGTACAACATCCTCATCCTCTGGAATATGTCAGTCGTTCTGCCTGCACAACACGGTGCTTAATTTTCTCTTAAAATACCAAAAGCTGTAGCTGGAAAACCTCTGAATAACCACACACTAAATACATCCCACAAAACAATCACTGAACTAAGAAAGACCACAAGGAAGTGATCAGTCCCTACCCCCTGTTCTTGAAAAAATAATAAGAAAAAAACTAAAGAAAAAAACTTGCCTCCTCCCTTGCATTCCAACAAATCTTAAAAATCCCAAGAAGTTTGGGGGGAAAAAAAATTTTAAAAACCCCTTCACACATTGTGGCAGTCAGTAAAAAAAAAAAAAAAACCACAAACCAACAAAACACTGCTTTCAATTTATATATATTTCCTTCTCAATGGGAAAGATCAATAGTTTTAAGAAAAATACTACACCTTCTTTCTGCTCCATATGTTTCTCTTATTGGTCCATTTACACTGGGCTGTTCTCATACGAGCAGTTAGTACATCTTTTTGTCATTTTAGCTTTCCCCAGCCATTAGTGCTAACCACTGAGACGGCGCAGCTCTCCTCTGCCATCCTGCCTCAGCACTGCATCTCTTTCTCCGGCCCTTCTCCCTTTGACTAATGCTCACCAACACTCATACATCATTCCCAAATTGGTCCAAATGAATTAAACACAGCTCTGCTTAACATTACGAGATTTAAATGGATTTTCTCTCTGCAGGTCTGCCCCATAATTGGGTTTATCCATCTTGTTGAAGCACAGTTTACACTTGCTAACATCACGCCAATTCAAGCTACATTTTCTGCTCCAGTGGCAGGAGTGAAGCAGATTTGTCATCGGATCATAACAGGTAATTCAAACAACAATTAGTTTGATGACGGCCCGTATGTCAATGTCTGGTCCCAGTCAGCTCTGCTCGCACCCGCTGCTCTCTGTGCACTAAGATGAATTGTGCTCACAATTCTTCAATTTCAATCGACAAATACTTACCGGAAAAAAGCTGGAACTCGATTGACACCGAACCTTCCCATCTCCCAGCGAGCGTCCCGGGGGGAGAAGCCCTGGGCAGAGCAGGGTGGTGCAAGCTCCTCCGCCCTCCAGCCACACCACGGCTTCTGGCAAATGCTGAAGGACTGGGGCTTCGCCACACTTGTGCAGAGCAGCAGCAGCACTCTGGAAACGCCTTTCACCTGCACACACAAACCTCACCCAAACTCAAACCCAGCAGCCTGTGAGACAGGTGCAAGCTGCCCTGACTTTGCAGCCCTGCAAACTCAAGCAGAGAGGCAAGTCTAGACAGAGGCTAAAATCAGATTGTTTTCTGATGGGTGCCACAACCACAACCCACCACAACTGCCCCAGGGGCAACTATAAAAAGCTGAGCATCACTGAAGATGAAGCCCTGAGCTTCTCAAGTTGGGCAGTCAGCACAAGAAAGCTTTAGCTCCAGATTTCAGTGTATTGGCAAAGAGTGGGCAGAACACCCATGAGTCCCAGTTTTTAGTGAAATACTTCAACTCCCATAATAACATTCAAAATATTTGCAGGCAAAGTCATGAGCTCTGGGTTTGAAAATACCATGCATTTCTGGGAGGGCTGATTTTGCCAATTAGACAAGACATCATTTGCCTCTCCAAATCTGTTCAAGAAAGCTTGTTTCAGATTAAAAGAAGCATTCTTTTCTGAGAGCCAAGTAAATCTAATACACATTCATGTTCTTCAGGTCCCTTCCTAAACATGGGGTTATCTTGATACAGCATTGATAATTTCAAACAGCCATGTACACCAGTATCTGGAATATTAACTATAAATGTGATCAATCCCTTGGCTACTTTTCCTCTTATTCTTTCTGTCTTAGAGAAAGAAAAACCCTAAGTGATTTTCCACAATATCATTTTGTCTGCAATTATATACTAACACACAATACTAGTTGCTGTACATCATTCAAATGAAAAATCCAGCTAGCTGGCTGAAAATGTAGGAATGCTTTTAATAATTAGAAAAAGATCTCCACTGAAAGAAACCAACATTTAGATAGCAGTCTTGGTTTAAAAATTAAAAAATGCTTAATGAGCAACAAAGACATCAGTGACTAAAGACTTTCAAAGCCAATACCAGCACATCATAAAAATCTCTTTAACCTAAACATTGTAAAAGAAGATGATTAAGCTCAGATCAAAAAGTAGTTAAAGCAATGGTATATAAAATATTCTCCTTCTGGAAGTGGCAAGGGGAAATTCTGCACAGAGAGAAAGCAGATACAGTAAAACCTTACTGGAACCTGGAAAACATCATTCTGTGTCTCTACACTAAAATTTAAGGCAGATACAAATAAAAGCCCTGAAAAAAATTACAGTATTTTGTGTCTCTGGTTCACATTTTCTGTTCTAATACCATCAATGTCTCCCCAAAAAATTACAAGCACTTCTTTCATTTTCAGCTTTTTTTATTATTCTGATGCATGGCTTATAGATGGAGACAAATCAGACTCACTATGGCCTGATGCTCAGGTAAGGAAAATCATGACAGGGCCACGAGGGGGTTTTTTGTGCAGGGTTTGGTGGGGGGTTTTTTGGTTTTGTTTTCTGTGGAGTTTTTTTTTTTTTGGAAGCAAGAGTTACAACACCTCACAAAAATTTTTGGACAACATACATTTAGCAATTCTACATTTGTTTTTTACTTCATGCTGGTATTTCAGGATAAATCTGAACACTGGGAACTGCTCCAAGTGTCTCAGGTCACTTCTGAAAGTACAGTTGGCATCAATCCCACAGGTCATTCCCTTGGAGGGCTTCCCAACATCTCAAGAGCACCCAATCGAAAACTCCAAAACCACGCAGAGACATCAATTCCCACACAAAGCCCATCATCTGGTGATCTGTGCCTGTCAAGCTCTGAAGGAAGAAACCCCAACATCCCAAACACTTAATGGGCAGAAAGAGGTCACAACATCTTCACCACATTCCCAGCACTTCACCCCGGCACTGGGCAGGGAAGTGGTGGCAGCGGACAAGGCTCTGGCAAGAAATCAGGACCCAGTTTTGCAACCATTACTCCTGCCCCACTGAAGGCTGGGGTATGGGGTAATGTCCCCAGACCAGACCCTTATCACCCTTATCCACAAGGCAACAAAGCCACTCGTATCCCCGAGCAAGGCAGGCACTTACTGCACGGTGGAGGGGGCAGCAATCTTAACAGGGTGTTTATTTTTGCCAAGCTGGCATGGGAATAAGGCACAGGTGTGCACGTGAGACAAGGGCAGGAGTCACAGAGAGAAAAAGTAATAATGACTTCCAGGTTTCAGAATCGCCTGGCACTCCAGAGCTGGCAGATTCCAACTCTTCCAGCTATTCACAGCCAGGAAATACCCTCTCTCTCAGTCATCGCTCAA
The DNA here is from genome assembly GCA_013397775.1 of Eulacestoma nigropectus. NCBI lineage: Eukaryota > Metazoa > Chordata > Aves > Passeriformes > Eulacestoma > Eulacestoma nigropectus. The sequence goes on along the minus strand of VZTE01006245.1, from coordinate 14,335 downwards.
AATAATAAATATTTATTTATAAATTGCACTCAGCCTGCTCCCCTAGCGTGGAGCTGAACAGAGCAGAAATACGGGCAATGCAACCTCTTAATTGTCAGAATATCTGCAAAAGCAAACAGGGACCACAAGTTCCACACACACGCGCTCAGCACCAGGAAGCATCACCAGCATCAAAGAAATTATGAAGACAGCTGGAAAATTTCTCAGAGTTTTAGATCTATTCTCTCTTCCAAAACAGGGAGATCTTTCCCAGGTCATAATCCCTCAAAAGAGGAGACTTCCTACTCTATCACCAAGCAGGCTCAGCTCCAGCCATGGAGCACAGGTGTCAGGCTCACATCCTGGCATAAAAGGAGATGGGTGCTGATGGTGCCTTGGATGCAGCGCTGGGTACAGCACAGCCAAAAGTCAACGCAGGGAGCAGGAACTCAGTGGAGCACCTAATAAGTGGTTAGTTTTTTTTAATTTAATAAGTCTCAGCTATCACTAGCAGCCAGTGCAAAGCCTCAAAGCCAAGCAGAATAACACATCCTCAGGCTTTTGTATCCCAGCTTGTCCTGACGGCTTCTGTTGCAAATCAGTTGTCGTAGCTGAAGACTGGACTTGAGACGCTGATTAAACAAAGCTTGCTCTGCTCCTGTCTGACGCAGCGCTCCCCCGTCCAGCGCCTCATTAACGGGCTCATGGATATCCATCCACTGTGACTGCTAACTCCGCTGGCTGGTGAAGGGCATGCACCATGCTGGCAAGAGGCCGGATCTGAAAAAAACCCAGCTTTTCCGAGCAGTCAGAGCCCTGTCCCAGAGCAGCGTGGATCACTGTGCTGGAACCACTCTCCCGTGGTGGGTGAGCTCAGGCAGCTGGCATGGGGAGCCAGGCTGAGGTCAGGCTGCTTGGAAAGAGCAGAGGGGACTGGACCAGCCAAAGGGCCATCACAGCTTTTAAGATTTGCTGGTTTGTCCCAGCAAAATCCTCAACAAACCAGCCTTGCAGTGCAGAGGGACTCGATTCGGAGACATGGAGCACACTTGTATCCCTGTGCAAAGAGCCTTGACCAAGAGCCAGCCAAAGAGACTCAGCAGTAAAAGTAGGTCCTGCTTTCAGGGGAAAGCAGAACACCACAGACAAAGGCTTGTATACAATGGCCCTCTTTAAAATAATAACTGAAAAAAAAAATCCATAGGAAAACTCTCATTGGCTTCATCAAGGCCAGGATGTGACCCAAGCTTGTGGAGCCGCCCTGAGGGAAGGCAATTAGCCTCACTCAAGGGATGCCAAAAATTTAGCAGAGCATCCATAATCACCCTGAAATGTTCTCTACTAGCAAAGCATAATGTGTTTATCATTTATTTCTCAATTAAGTGGTGCTTAAATTGACTAGGGAGTGGATTTCTATTGTATATTGATTAGCCAATAAAAATACATTCTAAAGCAAGTTGGACTACAGACAAGGAACATCCATCCTTCTCCCTTTGCCAAGCAAAGTGTCTTCTTGGACAGGCTGCCCTACCTTCTCTGCATCTCTCCCAGCAGCTCAGCTCTTGTGCAGAACGTTTTTACACAAGGAATGAATTCCTAAGGCTACTTGTAAAATTACTAGGCGCAGCCTTGTTAAACATTCATTTGGAGCTAAGACAATACATTAAAAATCACAAAGCAAGAGACTGCCAAGTGCAGTGCTACCATCAAAGCTAAATAAACAGAACAGTCCATCAACGGCTTATTCCCCCAGCTAACCCCACACCATCCAGCTGCACTCACTGTCTCACACAGATCAATAGCAAGGCTCATTGATTATAATTGGAACAGGAACATAACACCCTCTTCCTTCCAGGTCAAAAAGCACGACGACTACAAGCCATTAAGTACTTTGTGGCCTCACTCGATGACTGTATTTATGCCATGTTCGTAGCTATGATTATTGCATGGAATAATGTTCATTTATTTCAGCAACAATCTGACAAACTATATTTATGCTGCACCTTTGGCCTCCTTGCTTGAACTCTGCTCAGCAACATCTCTCAGCTGGGACTACTTCTAACACACAAACCCTCCAAACTGCTTTCAAACTACCAATGTTTCTTGGATGTTGTTTTGTTTCAATCTACTACAAAAGGGCATTTTTTTGCTCTCAGCTCTTCCAACCCCCTCCTCTTCTCCTCTTGCCCCTCAAGCTGTTGGCCAAAGAAAACAAAGGATTTTAAGTTACATTTCTTGCATGCCCTCTGTGAGCACTGCGAGTCTGAAGTGTTATGAATGTTGGCCCAAGAAGCTGCATTTCACCACCCAGCTGGGGAAGATGCCCCTCAAACCCCAGCAAAGCACACAGGAAACCTCACCACTACCCACAGTCCCTCAGGAGCTTCCAGGAGGCCTGGCTGACCACCTTGGAACGTCACTTTATAAAAGTGGCCTTAATTGCAGACATTCCCATATTGCAGTCACACAACAGCTTCCCAATCATTCCAGGGTTGCCGTGTTTTTTATGGACAGCCAGCAGCAGAAATATTAATGCTACTTCTGTATTCCAGAGAAAGAAAAAAGGCATAGACACATACTTATATTTAAAAAAAATTAATATATATATATGCATGCACACACACATATATAAACCCCTCTGCTGTAAACGAAAAGGCTGGTTTGTCTGAAGGTGTTATAAATGCCCTTCAGAGCTCATTTAGTCTGCGCTGCATAATCTCACCAATGAATTTGCCACTTGTCAAATTCCAAATTTATGCCAATAAAGTCTTCTCAAGAACCAGACAGCCTATATATACACACATATATATATATAATCCATGTATGGAGCCATTAACATCCGTTCATGGTTTGTTATTCTTGTGAAAGATCAGCAGGGGAAAAAAGGGGAAGTCCAAACCCTGTGTCCTCAGAAAGAACACTGAGCACTCAGCAAGCTGGAAAAGTGGAAGGTCACATCCCATCCATGAAATGGGGCAGGTCCACACCACTTCTCATTTCAAAACTGAAAGCATGGCAGAGACAAGAACGTCATGGAGAAGGGAGATAAATGTAGGAACTGATGTCGTGTCATGCTCTCATAAAAGGTCTGGATACACCTACAGAGCCTTCCTTATGCCTGTCATATAAACATTACACCGGGACTGTGTACAGGAGATTAAACTGAAGGAGAGGGAAGCTCCACATGTGTCATTCTACCAAAGGTTATTTTGGGATCAGCTTAAAAGCTGAGTAGTGGGTGGCAGCTGATTATATTACCAGAGGCATATCTAAATATCATGGGCCCATCAGGATCTCTCATAAAGGGTTGTGGCTGCACTGGAACTCGAGCTTGAAGCTTGGCCTGCAGAGCAGTCTCCTTCCCCAGGGCTGTGGCAATCCTTCCTGGGCATGAGCTTGCCTCAGAGCAAGACATAGACGCAGCACAAGCACTTTAGCTTAAATGCCACATTTATTCAAGGAATAATGTCAAGGAACACACCCAAGACTGAAGCAGCATTTTCTCAGCCAGGACCACTCTGCTGCCCTATGAACCCTGGTGAATCACCATAAGCACACAGAATACTGGGGTACAGGGCACATCCAAGTATCACACAGACAGTCCTACACGGCCAGGTCATCACCAAGTATTGTCCCACAAGCCAGCACCAAGCCACAGTTTATTTGCTTCTGCACATGACAAGTCCCAGCAGTCAACTACCTCTGGAGTTCTAGCTGTCAGGGGATCCCATTTTGATGGTAACTGCTGCTGAAGGAGGGCTTTGGAGGAGCACAGCCCAGCTTACCACAAATCCAGAAAAATGTGTGTAGTGGACTAATCTCTACTTATATAAGAAGTGTCTCTGTTCTCCTACATAAGCACCCACCTTCTCAATCTTGAGTCAGAAACCAATGCTACCCAGTCACAGAGCCATGCCCATGGCTTGAGATGGCCAAGCAATGCTGCCAGTCCTGTCTTTAAATGGCCTAATTTCAGGTGATTTAGAGGAAACCACACAGCTTATTCATACAGAGTGACCACTGAGCACAGCACCTAATGGCAGTGCTTGTTCTCACACACAGACGGGCAGGTCCTCCCCTACAAAAAATCCTCCAAAATTACTAGAAAATAATCACATACTTGATTCTCAAGTGTTGCCATGACCTCAAGTTTGCGGGGAAAAAAAAAATCTCAATATATACTTAAATACATGTGTGTATTTACATATATTAAATATGTATGTATATATCAGCATTAAAATAATATTTTAAATATTGGTGTTATATATAGATATTGATGTTATATAGATATTAACATACTATTTTAATATATAACAGATCTTAGTAGTTTCTGATCAATCTCTTCCAGATTTCTGCACTAAACCCCCGGTTCATAATTAGCTCTATTTAAATATTTTCAAGGATTATAGCACAGTTTTTTAGTACTACTTGTATAAAGTCTGCAAACATTTATTGAAGCTTTTAAAGGGAGGTTTATGTTAAAAATGAAGCATTACTCTGAAAAGTAGCTAATTATATCTTCATAAATTTGTAGCTGTTAAGCCATCCAAAACACTACACAAAAGTCAGCTTCATTTTTGTTCAGATGTAGTTCCTCTCCCGTTTCCAACTGTTCCAAGATTTTGGTACCTGTGACTACATTGATGCGCTCATCTGATTAAAAACCAAGTATTTCTACTGCAATTCTTGGATGAACTACTCTGTCAGGTTTTGCAGGCCCAGAAGTATAAATTAAATCTGAAATTTGGGACTTGGTTTGGGTGGGCAGTGTTCCTTCAAGGTGTAACAGCACTCAAATAACACCACATGCTAACTGCTCCTCTGGCTTTGTCATCTAATAGGACATCACTCCGTGGCTTTTCTCAGCACAGGAGGCCCATTCATCACAGGGCCACATTCCCCTGGTTTTTCCCTGAACACGAGTTAGAATCAGCTGATACTGGACCTGAGTCTTTGTCCCGATCAGAGAGAACAAAAATGCCACCCAGTGCCCACCTTGCCTGCTCAAGCATTCCCAGTAAAGGGACAAATCTTACTACAGTAGCAGAAAAAAGTTATTTAGTTGCTCAAAAGGGGCCTCCAGTGAACTCCAAGGTAACCAACAAACTAAACAGAGGAACTAAGAGAAACTAAGCGACTGTATGTAGCATGGAACAGGCTGAAGGATACAAATTCCCAAGGCAGGTACATAATGCTGCTAACAAAGTAACAAAGAAGCGGGTGCAAACAGCAGAAACTAATACAATCTATATTGGTAAGCACTGAGAGAAAGCAAACCAACACCACTTTCATCTTCTGTTCGTTCAGTGTATACACAGTCATAGGAAAGTATTTTAAAATTTAAATTATTATTTAAAAATTAATTTCCTCCTTCTACTTGGATAATAAGTCTTTTACTTGTTTCAGTAAAATCCACACAACTGCAAAGGCAAAGAATCACAATAACCACTAACTTACATCACCTGCCAGAAATAAGATCACCTCAACAGTTTGCATTTCAGAGGTTAATCTACTTAAAGTTTTAAGACAAATCACCACTCATTATCCTACTGCAACTACATTCTTTGGCAGGAGAAGGTCACACCACCCACCAAAGAGAAAAATATGTATCTCTAGCAGTTCAAACCATGGCACCTCACTGAAGGACTATTTTTAGCCACCTTCCAGACAGTCCCAAATGAGTAAGAAATACTTCTTTTCGTAACTTCCTTTAATAAAGAACTCTGATTGTTTCCCCCAGTATAAGCCAGGCTGCCCGAGAGTGTTTGGAAGAAAACTCGTCCTCCTCCCAGCAGAGGTGCACAACCAAGACAGGGAACTACCGATTTCTCCTTTGGTCAAACAGTCCCATACCTGAGCCTCCCATTGTGCTACTCAGCTGAATTATTACTCATTGAAAAAGAACAGCAAGTAACTTCTGAACCATTTCACAGGCAACAGCCTTTTTCTCCCCTCCTACAGGAACTGAAATGCCAAATACCAAACCTATTTGTAGCAGTCAGGATTAGTTCTAACAGGAGAATCACTGAAAGGATAAACTGATCTGAACATTTATCTAATCACTAACCATTATTCCTACTTATTAGTTTATTGTACCCCAAATGCACAGAGTACTTTAGATAATAGAGAAAGTTTGATCTGTGCCTGGAGGAACTCCCGTGAGTAGGAAAGAAACTGAAATGAGATGAAACTGTAAGAGAAACCAATCTCAAGTTACAACCACTTGTGACAGCAGGGACATGGATCTTGGCGTTCATTCTGCAAGAACCTCTTTTAGCCTTTACTGGAACTACCCCAAAGAAAGATAACCCTCTGTTAGATATTCAGGAAGTTACACAAAACTGTAAATCTCTGCATCAACACCACAGAATACCAAGAGATGTTCTACAGGCTCTAGCACTTCATGCTCCTGGCTGTATTGATGTTCTTGCCATCTCTGGAGGTTACTCTGGAGGCACGAGACAGCAGGTCACCTTTGGAAACTACACACATCTTCAGCTTTAGAGGAAAATCATCTTGGAAGTCAGACACCCCAACAGCCTTGACTGTGCTCCTACCAAACACAGCATACCCACGTGAGCACACATCTAATGCAACTTGCTGATGGTATCAGCACGCTGCAATTGGGGTTGGTGATTGCTGGCACCACGAACCACCGCAGTGTCCCAGCACCTCCGTTCCATGCAAACATTCACGTTGAGATGTGATCACTCTGAAGGCAATCAGTGTGCAAGATCATGACCAACCACCTTGTGCAGCTATACCTTGAAAAATGACTCCATGAAAGTGGTATGAGGGTGAGGTAGGGAGGAAAGAGGAGTGTGGTGTTTATTTCCTTTTAACTTTCCATTTCATATGTGTTCAGTGCCGTGTCTGAACATGTTCAGACATTTATTCCCCTCCCCATTTACCCTTCCTCCAAATCCTTGTCCTACAAATTTAATCTGGGATCAGAAAATTAAGCTGAATTCGTTTCTCTTTCTTATGCACACAGAGTAATAAAAAGACTTTGCAATCCAAATTCTGCACTTGTGTACACCTGCGTTAACCCCATTGTCCTCAGATTATTCCCTTAACAATGGCTGTGGGTTTGTACAGGTGTAGAACAAGCCCCGTAATTGGAATTTAACAAACAATTCCAACAGTAAAGAAAAAAAAAAAAAGAAAAAAAAAAGTGAGACTTCAGCTCACTTCAGCCTTGTGGCATTAGCTAACATGTTCAAGGAGCAGGAATAAAAAACAAAAACAAATTTCAGAGGTATTTAGGCGTGTGCAGATGCTGGCAGGCAACTCAGATTTCCAAATACTGCCCATTTTCTACTTAGATCCACAAACCAGAGCAATAGCACAGAGCGTAAATGAAGAAGTTGCTTCTCATTTGCACCATTTTTTCAGTATTCTCTTTAGCCTCCTTCCTGCTTCACCAAGTATTTTGCTTCCAAAATAAACTTCATAAGCTTCCTCATGGGATCACAATTTAGGCCATGATCCTACAAGCCCAAAAGCACAGACCCAGCTGGGCTGAAGACAATTCCTCAGAGGGTTGGTATGGAGGCAGGCCCAGAGCATGTGCCGGACTGGGGCTTTGCACCACCAGCTCCCGGGAAGGGAAGCACCTCCAAACCACTTCTGCACTAAGAAACAACAACAGAGAAGCAAAACAGGGCCAGGCAGAAAAGCAGGACTGAGGAAATGCCACACAACAAGAAGAGGACATTGGCTGCTCCGTGTTGCCACCCCAACTAAACTCGACGGCTGCTCTTCCAGGCTGAGCTACATTTTTCATAACTGTAAAATCAAATAAAAGCTTTCTGTTGCTGTCATGAGCTCTGGCTTGCGACCACCACTCCAAATCAGCTTCCTCCAGCCCTCCTTCTCCATGCACCAAGCCACAGCCAGGACATGGACTGCAGATGTGGTTAGGCTTTGTTGTGATGGATAACTTGGTCATAACAGTCTAATGGGAAATGTTATCCAGCTAGCAAATGAATGAAATCAGTGACTTTATAGGGCCAGCAATTACTCCTCAGTGATGCAGAATTACTACAGAGGACTCAACACTGAAGAGATGCCTGCTACTCACAAATTACCAAACCAAGAAATTAATTACCAGCTGAGAAAATAATGGACAAGGGATAAGACTGAAAAAGCCACGTTCAAGAGAGGTCCATCATTTGCAACAAGTCCATTCTCATCAACAACTAGTCCTGGTACAATTAGTACCACACTGGTACTCTTTCAGGATGGTAGACATCACAACTGGTCTGCAAACCATCAATGGTTGAGACAAAATAGCATCATCTAAAAATGAAGACATTGTTCAACCTGACCATGGCATTGTCCAACACACAAACCCCACTCTATGCTCCAACACTGCATAAGCAATTCAGCATTACTCCCAGGAAAATGGACGGCTCCCAACTCCTCTTTGCAACTCCAAGACAACTTCTCTATGATCAGAAAGCCCTGACACATTCACACACCACGCTCACAGACAAGGCAACTGAATTAGGGGAGCACGTGCTGCTAAACATTAACAGGCATTTTTGCAATGCAAACTCCAAGACAAGTATTTTTTCCATAGCTTTTTCATGTTAGGGCACAACCATGTGAAAAAAGAGAAGTCTGCTTTTTGCTAAAACATAAGGAGATCTAGCCAACTTCATCATCATCACTAAGTGGAAAATAATTGAGGGGGATGAAGGGGGGAAAAAAAAAATCAAACTATGAAGGAACACAAGATCTCTGAGCTACAATTTTCACAGCCATGACTATTTGCTTTAACAATGTATCCATAATCAACAGCAAGACCTTCCTTTACCCTCTGGTTCATCCATATCTGAGAAATTCAGTGCAGTTGCTGGCTGATCCCAGGTCTCCAGAAGAGAAGAGGGAAGGAGACACACAGCACTCACAGGGTCCCAACACAACAACTGAACAGCCATGCCAGAGGCCTTCAAGGCAATGGGATACAGAGAAACACAAGACAGGGTGAAGACATCGGCCTAAATGGCTCCTCTCTCTCTGCAATCAGATGTAGAGGTAAATGAAGGGGAGAAATGTAACACTGACTAAACGATTAAGTAAATTAGCCAAGGTCACCAGCTCCAAACCTTAACAAAGCGGAGATCCTACATTATTTTGGGGAGAACAAATAAAAGACAATCACAAAACCTAAACAGCTATTTAAATGGAATTGAAATTACCAACATTACACCCAGGATGATTACTTAAGAAACTCAAGGAGCTTGGTATTTTCTTTTCTTTAGAAGTAAAGGCGTACAGGAAATTCAGCAGTCACATTTTCTTCCTCAGGCAAGAACACCCACACTGCTCACTCACTCATTCACTCCCATTTTTCTCTGTGCAGTGTCTGCCCAAAAGGATCCCAGACCGAGTCCTCCAGACACTCCTGCATCGTGCACAAAAACAATCCGGATTTTTACAGTTTTATTTGGCTTGTTCACAAGACTCAGTCTCGTGTAATCCACGGGCCTGATCCTTCTCCTAATAAGAGCAATGGCAAAACTCCAGCTGATTCAGTAGTTCTGGACAGACCTTGAAGCGGCAAGAGGATAAACTTTAAGGGCCCAAGCCTTATCCATTCACTTTTCTTGCTTCCACAAGTAATCCTTTTAAAAATAATGAGACTGCTCCTAAGAGTCAAACATGCAGGACTGAATAACAGCAGAAACCGACTGAGAAATATTTGGGGTTCCCCCTCTACCAGAGCACAAGTGCATTTCCCCAAGCATCCTTGGTAAATTCTAGTAAATCAAATGACAGCAACAACAACAACAAAAAAATTAATAAATAAAAACAAAATGCCTGAAAATGCCATTGGAGGCAGGAAGAAGAAACTCGAGTCCTTCTTCTTTTAAAACAAGGACAATCAAATGATGAGTAGCTGAAAATGTGGCCACACACACACACTCCTTCATATACACATACATACACAGAGGCAGTTCATCAGAAGTGAATCAGGGAGAGAAAGATGAATTTGAACCCTTTATCCCCTGTCCTTTATAAAGGCTGCCACTCAGTAAACGGAGATTGCTCTAATTACTGTGACAATTCTGCACCCCGTTCAAACAACTTTTGTGTTCTGGACAGGTTTCTCCGCGAGTTTGAAATTCTTGGCCTGAGAACCACTCTTGTCTAAAAGAGGTTTCTCGTTGCAAACACAGAATGCAACACTAACAAGTTGTCCCTCTTTTCAGCTCCTTTCATTCTCGTCTTTTCCAATTGCCTGATTCAGGGCTTAATGGAAACTTGTCAAGGCTTTTCTTCCCACAAACCCTGTAGAGCCCCAAGGCAATCTGTGCACAGAGCAACCACAGGAATCTCATATTGTCAATTAAAATTGAATAGACACCTGATAACCAAGTATACGTTCAAGAATAATATACATCACATGCATATACACAGATGTACCTATGTAGGCAGTCCAGTGCCCACATTTGGGCACACCAGCAGCACAGCAACTCACCACTTCAAATTTAGAACCACCCAGTGACACTCAGGTTCTAGTTTTCACTTTTTCAGTCCATATTTATTAAATTTAATTTCACATTTACAAAATTAGAAACAAAGTACTTTCAAGGACTGTAGTCGAGCAACAGAACACAATGGAAAATAAACTAACTACATATACCAAGCACTTGGCCTTTAATAACCCTGGGGATTGTAAAGATATTTAGCTGCTATCCAGATAAAATAAGCTCTGTGGATATTCTTTACACAGTGGCTTTGTGACCAATGCAGTAATTATGTTTGTGACTAGCTCCTGTAAGTACCTGGTTTTTATTTTAATTGACATAGACATGATTTAAGCTACATTTATGGTGTAATTTAAAAATTAAGAAAAATCCCATAGGAGAATATAACAGGTGAAGTGAACTGAGACATTTGGTTAATAATAACAAAAATCTCAAAGAACTTGACTTCCAGACAGACAACTATAACCTGTAACTCCTCTAAAAGGGAGAAAACCTTCTTGTAAATGTCCCATAGAAAACAAAGATAGAAACACTGACTGCCATCTTATTCTTGTGATGTGTTCATTCAAGGTCACACCTTCTCTTGGATTCTTTAATATTGGCAAACATTTATAATAGAGCAGATTCAATGCAGAACCAGTCTGTTCAGCCTGGGCGTAGATCAACGCAGCATCTATACACTGACTTCCAGACCTTGCCTATGCCAGAGTAGCGGTCCTGGGTTTATAAATCTCCTAAATCTAATTAAACCAATGCAAACCTCTTACTGTGTATGCTCCCAAACCAGTTCACTCATTTAACCAAGTTAAAATTATTCAGGCTAGGGTTTAAAGCAGTTCCAAGAGAACCTTTATTAAATATTCGTATCAGCTAAAAACAGAAATCAATGTAGTGGTGTTTCTCCAGAACAGAAAAGCCTATAGTCTCAGACTTTTCCAGATCATTATTTAAGGAGTCACTGACTCCAGCGGGAATTCGAATGTGCTCCAAGAGGTACGCCTCCACCTTTTCTTGCTCTATTTTTCCCTTTCTTAAAATAGGACAATTTGTTTCTATTGTATCAACATCCAAGAATCTCTCATATTCCTCAGAAAGTCCCTTCGCAGTATTTTCAGATTGGCAATTTCTATTACTTCCCACATCCTCCTTCTGGACTACTTTTTTTGGTGTCTCAGCTGCTTCAGCACCACTAGTGAATTAAGCAGCAGAGAATGATTTTGTTGTATACAGCATTTTTCACACCACAGATACTTTGGAAAGACCTACAAAGCTGTGAGACAGACACAAGTTGAGCACATTTATATATTCATACTTGGTAGCCATAGGCATGCAAACGTACTTCCCATGGAGCCTAGGGCACTAAAACCTGTTCTGCCAAGAGGGGAGAACAGTTAGGCAGGACTAACTGTGTCAGGAGGAATAACAAAATGGTTAACACTGACAAGAGTCCCTCCTGAATTCAGCCTCACTCCCTAGCTGAAGACCTGCAGGAGTTTGGTACCCAAAACATCTTGACCCCAAAAAGAAACTGCCCTCCCATCTTCTCCCTCCTTGCACTTCCTTCACCAAGCAGCAAAGGCATTTCAAACATAAATCCATTCTCCACTCAAAGCCTACTTGGCTCCTATAATTTCTATCATTTTCCCGTCATCATTTCTTCTTTGCTGAAGCCAGCAGCATATGAGTCAGAGAACAATCATTAACTTTTACAACTTCCATACAAATCCACCTACTCATATTAGAAAAGCAGAATTGACATGCAACGCAGCCTCGGACCAAACCCTGATCCTGCCAGGATGCTCCACACTTCTGTGGGAAAGTCGGATACTGCAGAAGCAGGAGCTCGTTCAAGAATGCACCACTGGAAACGTAACTTTACTTTTTTCCCCACAAGAGCGGAGGACTATGAAGAAGCAGCAATACATCAATATCACATTTAGTTGAGTTTGGCTTTCTCAATACCTTCATCTACTTTTGAAGAACTCAGCCATTGGTTCAAGACACACAGGGCCTGATGCAAAGCCCTTCGTTATTAATAGAAGCCTTTTTTCCACTGACTTCAATGGATCTTGGACCAAGCCCAAGGAAGACAAGATTTCACAGCAGTAAGAGTGACACACATTCTCCGCATTGAAAAAAAAAAAAAAAGAAACAATACGAAGCATTTACGATGTCAATCTGTACAGCACAGTTCTGTTTGTGTTTTGCTTTTTTAAAATAGGCTCTAGGCTGTTGGATTAGTGCACCCAAAAAGTCTCTCTGAAGCTGGAAGGAATCATGGGCAGATACAAAATGCTATGGTGAGACATATAATAATCCCAATACCTCTCTCAAACAGGATATAGAGGCATCCTCTACCACAACATTTCTGGTAAGTTGCTGCAGCCACACTTTAAAGTGTCCCAACACTATAAACTCCTCCAGTAACAGCTACAGTATTACCCACGATGAATTAATTTATATTAATACGGCTATCACGCGCATTTCCATATGAAACCCATTCTTCTGGAACAATAATAAAAACCTCACTAGGTGAAGTAACATGGTACCCCTACACTTAGTTTAAAAATATTTAAAATATCTACATTTAGAAGAAAATTGCTAATATCTTTAGTTTATCATATTTGGCACAGCAAGCAGAAACCCAGTTATCTTCTCAGTACGTATTTATAGCATCACCCATTCCCATTCATTCCGCATTTTCTTAGAGAATCTGCTGTACCCTACATCTGCAATTCATTGACTTTACAATTTACCACATGTTGAGATGGAGAGGTCTCAGCTCCATTTGAATCACTGCACAAATATGCAAGTGATTTATCGTTTTAAAACTAAAGACTGCAGAAGAACGACTCCACTTTTCCTGAACATTACTCCTTCTGGCAGACCATGAACAATTACAGCGCGTACTAATTAAGCTCTGTAAATGTGCTGTGCCCTGCTAATGCCTACCAGGCCTCAAATTTAGTTGCATGAAGCCAAACTTCAGCCAGCGACTTAACTCATTCAGCACTGCCCAGTTGCCTGAGCGTGACCCCACAGAGAATAAGGGTCGAGGGTTTAGCCAACCTAAAACAAAGGCGTGAGACTGAACAGATTTTGCCGGAAAGAATCAGAGGGGGGAGATGCTGGAGGGGGTGGGAAGCATCTTGGGAATGAGAGGAACATCCTTGTTGATAACCTGTTTAAAAGGTACAATACCACACCAGCTTTGCAGTGCAGTGCTGGGGGATTCAGATCTGTCCCCGGGGTCTAATAAGTCACAGCGTTCCATTGATTAGGGAAATGCATAAAACCTTCAACAAAACTGTACAGCCTATTTGTGGAAGAGCCGAATTGACAGCCCCCTGTTTTGGTTTTTTTTTTTTTTTTAAAGTCAGGCTTTACATGGCTCTAGAATAAAAACATATGGCCAAAGGAGTGCAGCTTTCCACCACACACATAACCCTGCCTTTTTCTTAAATTAGTCTCCAAGCACAACAGTAACCTACAGGGAACCTGAAATCAACTGCTGGAGAAATTAAAGCTAAAGTAATACCTAGCCATATTTGAGTAATCGCATTATCTGGTTAAAACACACACACCCCCAGCACAGACAAGACAGCAGCACTTTGAATCTGACTGTCCACCCTAGCAAAGCGTGTGTAATGGGGAGTGAGGCGAGAACAACGAGCTTTGCTGAGCACTGTTCCTTCTCGGGCCCCAGACTTTCCTGACACTTAAGAGTCAATCCCCAGATCCCAAGCTTCCCCTCCAAACATCCATTCAAACACTGGCGTTTCCCCCCACCCTCCCAAGTTTCTACAATTTCTCCTCAAGCTCCAACATCCCTCCTTTGTCCTCCAATTACTCTCCAG
>VZTE01006244.1:617674-666939 GCA_013397775.1 Eulacestoma nigropectus | reverse complement strand
TAGGTAAAAATAAACACAAAGCATTCCAGACCTTTACAGTGCTTTTTCCTCCCCAGTTTTTCACTTGTTAGTGTCAGAATACAAAATTAAAATGTTATGCTCTGGCAAACATGACTTTTTCTGGCCTGTTTTCCTCAGAACCATTTCATAACATAAAACCTTTGTTGATTCCTTTTCTAGGTTTGTGAGTAATTAAATTAGACCTTTGTGACATTTTCATATAATGTATGAAATACATTAGAAAACAACACATTTGTCTCCACTTACGTATGTATGAAATTGTATAAAGCCATCCGTGTTGCTCATCCATGCAAGGAGAGAAGCTGGATTGTTGGTATGGCGTTCTTTGCTCTATCACTGAAGATTTACTCATTTATGCCAAATAAAAAAATACATCCCGAGTTAAATGTTTGTGTTATGAAGTCTGCAAATGACAGCATGGGTATACTGCTCATACATTTCCAGATACGGGATCTTAAGGTGTTTATATGTCGTCTGACAGAAGAAAGTGCCTTTGAATTTTGTTAACTCGGGCAAGTTAGCGTAATTTAACTGAAAACGTTTAATGCTATGCAGGCCCAGGCTTGGGTGGAATAGAGAAAAAGGGCAGGGAGAGGGAAGGAAAAGGCCGCAGCCTCTGCACAGTGGGATCACTGGTGTGGCATTTGCTGGAGTTGCCAGGTTGCCATCTGGTCTACTAAAAAAAATGGCCATCTCCTGGAACACTGGCTGTGCGTGTGCAGATCCAGTGCACATGCGCCACGGGTTGGGTGAGCCTCGGATGTGTCAGAGCCACTCTGCATGTGCAAATTGATTGGAGCTGCGACACGTGAGCACACCGTGGGCTCTCATCAACTGCTCGGTGTGTGGGGAATAGCTGCCGCATCCCACGGCAGAAATGCGTCCGCCGAAATCTCTGAGTTCACCTGTCCGCGCATGGTTCATCCAGTCCCCCCATGGAAACATTTTTGGATACCTTTAGATCACCTGCGAGTGGCTGAGCTTTGGATGCGTGTGTTATACAAAAACATATGTGTAATTTAATTTTTTTTCTCCTTTTGTTTTTGTTAATACATTGTTATATGTGTATGTATCTAACACGATATGAAATGGGAGTGGAGGCAGGGTGAAGTCAGCTTTGGTGTAGTGTGGTCTAGCACAGGAGCAAATTAAGGGACTTAGCCTCTGAGTTCTGCTGCTGTGCCTTATCTCCTTACGTGTCCAAACACAGCTGGGCAGGCCTGTGCTGTGAACGGCTGCAGCCGCTGCTGTGGCAATCAAAGGTGTGAAGAACCTTGTAGGACTGAGAGAGACTCATGAGCAGGAACCTGAAGCGGAGATGGAATTGTAGGAAACTATTTGCTGGCGTTATCTATCACTCAGAGAAGGCACAGGGACGAGCTGGGAGACGTGTCACCACACATAAATCCAATGTGGGAGTGCTTTGTTGATTCAGGATATTTGAACAGTTCTGTCAGGAAAATTTTTACGTTTATACCTTGGCCACACTAACCACCTATTATAAATTATCACTGTCTGGAAAACACACATTTTTACAGCAAATATGTAATATTGAATGAACAGGTTGTCTGCTTTACTGAATGTTTAGAGATCCTCTAGTTCATTGTAAACTAACTCAGGTGAGCTGACACGCCTGCTTTTTTTTTTTACTTTCAAGGGCAGACAGCATTGAGACTTTCAACTAGAATTTTACATTCTAGCCTTCCTTAAAATAAACACTTCTGTAGTTTTAGAATTGTTTCTGAAATGTGAGACCCTTGCAGTACTGATTAAAAAGGCATGCTAGCAGCTTTAACTTCAAAACATCTTAAATTGTCCCAATGTGCTTAATAACAAATACTTTCATAATAGAAAAAGTTGAAGAGAGTATGTTATCTTAAATCAGCTAGTTAAGGAAAATGATCCTGTTACAATTAAAGGAAAATGACAACTGGAATGTAAATACCATTTTGCCTTTATACAACTAAAGTGATGTATGTAACATAAATAACAAGAAAATTATTCTGGATTCTATCAGGAATGGGATTCAGATACTTTCTGGTTTATGACATTAATTCAGAACTCTGCCAGTTTAATGATCGTTCATCACTCTACATAAACCAAATAAAAGTTTAATTTTTGTTCTCTTCACACTTGTGTTGCCATTGCAAAGAAGTCCATGTTATCACAAAGGCTGCATTTAAGCTACTCAGCAACATGCTAACGTTTCAGATGTTCAGTATCTTGAACCACTTTGTCTTACCCTGTGCTGAATTGATAATTGATAATTGACTATGTTCAACATCTGCTTACTTCAGTGTGCTGCTCTGAAAACTGAGGAGAGTTTGGTGCTGCTGCACATCCCATATGGTTCTCCTTGAGGTAAACTTCAGGATGAAGGTGCAGGGGCAGTTGAGTGCAGCAACCGCATCAGCTGCCCATGATATTTGTTTTACATCTGCATTTATACTCACCCAAGTAGGTCAGAAATAGCCAAATTACTGGGTTTTTTCAGTATTAAAAAACCAAGCCCAAGATAATTTAAGAGAGTTCTAGACAAAGCCTCAATCAAGTGACAAAATCAGGATTACATCATACAAATACGTGACTTCTAGTTAATTTGAACTAAACTTGGCTGGACTACAAAAAAGTGTTAGCATATGTTAATTGTCGTATGCTAACCAATGTGTTGTTGAAGCCTAGTTTTAAACTTGAAATGTTTGTTTCTTCTTTTCATCAGTTTTGCTTACTTGTCATCTCGTGGATCTGCCTTACTTTAGGCAGCAGCACAGCCTGAGTAGTGGGTATGACACACACACACACACCCTTCCTTGAGCAGTGGGGACTTTCTCAGCAGTTTGGGGAGATGCTTTTTGCTGTGATGGTGGGGAAAAAGCCTCGCTTCTTGTCCTGAGCAGCACTTCCAGACAGCTGGAGTATTCCAGTTACCAGGGGCTCTGGAGCAGTAGACAGGTAGTGTGGAGGTCCAGTTTGCCTAGAATCCATCTAACTGCTCTCTTTGGAGGCATTCACAGTCCGTGAGGAAAAAACATTTCATTCTAGTTTGTGTTTTCTCACCTGCTCCCACTGTGAAGTATCCTGACTTCTGTTGGACAGCTGCCCCCTACATGAATGGATGCAGAGTTTATAGGAACATGGGGCTAAGGTTCCTAAGTTTGGAGGAACAGGCCAGGCTCCCCATCCCTGCCTGCTCCCCCCGATCAGTTCAGTGTGTGCTGAAGGCAGCGGTGCCCACGCTGTGATGGATGTGCTGCCTCACACCTTTACACCTCAGCCTCACCAAACCCTAAGGCCTTTTCATCATATTAAGCTCCTTTGACTGGGCTAATGTGACTGAGAAACACACCTTTTTTTATCCATTAAGATGAGGCCAAAAATGTTAAGTGCTCAAGATGCAAGCCCCTAGGGCTTGTCTATATATCGAGTTATTACACGTGGAGGCTTTTATCTTCATAAAAAATATGTTCTTTTTGTGCACGCCAGAGTGTGAATTTAAAACCAGTGGTTGTAGTATAACCCTCATGCAGACTCACTCATTCTGGCATCTTCTGGCTTTTTTTTTTTCTTCTTTTTTTTCCAGATTAACTCTAACTTCTTTAATTCATTTAAGTGAAATAAAAAAAAAGGT
The DNA here is from genome assembly GCA_013397775.1 of Eulacestoma nigropectus. NCBI lineage: Eukaryota > Metazoa > Chordata > Aves > Passeriformes > Eulacestoma > Eulacestoma nigropectus. The sequence continues at coordinate 663,290 of VZTE01006244.1, read as the reverse complement.
ACTCGGAGTGAGTTTGTCCACATGAGGAATTATGCTTGCCTGCCTCTGGTAGTAGTATTAATAATACCTTCCTATGTGGAGAAGCTTTGTCTACTAGGAATGTTAATTTTGCACATGTTTGCACTTATTTGCATTTGAATCATCCTATTTTGACAAGTGGTAGCTGAGGCACTCTACTGAAATTCATTAAGTTATTCCAAACTGAGGCCATGATCCTGGGGATGCTAAATTAGGCAGATAAATAACTAGATGCATAAATAGGTTCGCTGAAGACAACTACCTCCTGAATAAAGTTTGTTCCATGTTTAAACATTTGCAGAAATGCTTAAATTCTTCCTAAACTGGCAATTTAGATAATTTTTCCTTAGAAGAAACAATAAAATGCGCTATGTTATGTTGTGTTTTTTTAGCATCCCCGTGGAGTCACATAAAGTATCTACAAGTTACTTACGAACTTCTTTGTGAACTCCCTTCTGGTTTACACATTTATGAAACTGTAATTTTATGAACATTAATATTGTTTTATTTTTGACATCTGTGTGGTGGTGGGCAGCAGAGAAATAATATTTTGTGACATATTATTAATTGCATGGGTGTTTTAATCCAAAACGGTAGAATGCTAATAGTCTGAGTAAAATAAAATTAGTACCTGAAACCAGTACGTGCTAAACAGTGCAGACAGATGGAAAAACCCCAGAGCCAGCAGCAAGAACTCAAGGCAGTAGCTGGCCCCTTTGTGGGCACCTCTGGGGAAAGACAATAGATTGCTGTGAAGTTGGGACTTTATCATGCAGAAAGTTAAATAAATGTCTGAGCAGTGTTTGCTGTTTGCAGGGGTGGTGCGTTACACTCAGATTACTTAACAGAAATAATTCAAACCTGGCCATGAGATGGGGGAAAGGACTTGTTTGTATGCAATTATATATTGGGTTTTTATTCTGCACAGCACCTCGTGCACAGGGGTCCTGACTCCTTATCTGAGATCTTGGGTGCTATGATAATAGGAATTTTCATACTGTTTGTAGAAATAAGCTTGCCATAGATTGCCAGTTTTGCAAGGAAATAATCTCTGTTCCACATGGGATGGCCTCACGTTCAGTGGAGTTGTTATAATGTGGGAGAGGCCTTGGGTTGTAGTGAGGTAAACACCTGGACACAGGTGCCCAATCCTATTTACAGCTGGTTACTTCAATCTAATGAGTAAGAAGGGCAGCATTTGGCCTTTGGTTTTTGAAGTTAATTGCAGACAATTAATGGGGACATGTCATGTACATGAGTTCCAGACAGAATTCAGTCCTTCACTTCTTTAATAACTAATTTTTTAAACCAATTAGCTACATACCCCTATGGAAACAATAGCAGAGCCTTCACAGCCAAGACTATAGTGAGATTCTAAATTACATATATAATAAAGGTTGTGCATGTGTTTTCTGGCTGAGAACCATGTTATATTTCGGCCTCAAGCAAAAATTTTCTCCAAGCCATAGCCCCTCAACAAAAACACACTTTTTAATGAAAGTCCTGACACCACCTTAATTACAGTGCAGCAAACATTACCATCATAATCCCATTTCATCCTTAGGCAAGGAGAGCATCCCTGGGGGCCTGGCTGCTAGTGACCAGTTTTACAGAAACAACCTTTTCCCCAGTGCATTTTTTAATTTAACCTGTGCTGCGCTGCTCGGGGGGAAGATGCATGTGGAGCTGCTCGTGCTCATCTCCCCACGTTCCTTGCAGCCCTCCTGGCACTCCTGTAGGATCAGCCAGCCCTAGCCCAGGTGGATCAAGCAGTACCCAGGGATGCCCAGCCTGAAGCCACCTCTTTGGCTTCCCCACACCTTTGCCTGTCTCCTGTGGGAGCCCAGCAGGAACCGTAGTTCATGTCCAGCGCCTTTGTACCACAGGGGTTTCACCCTGACACTTTCCAGCAGCCCTCAGGCTGCCTTTCTGGTTTATCCCAGTGCCCAGAGACAATCCCCTTTTTTGCTGGCTGCCACACTTCAGTAAAATCCTTGCTTTGGGTCCAGTAGTGCAGGGAGGAAAGCTCTCCCAGTGGCAGCCCTAATCCAGGTGGGTGAAGACAGAGCTGTTTGGAAAGCAGGGCTGTGCTGTGCCCAGCAGTGATGTGTTCATTTGAAGCAGCCAGGCTCTCACAGTGTTTGGGTGGGTAAGTAAAAAGTGATTAGTTTCTCATTACGTGTCGATTCAGTGCATAGATTTTGTGTGGGGGTTGCAATATCGACAGGACAAGTTTGCAAGGCTGTGTGAAGCTGAGATATTTTCCTACCAGAAATTCCTAGCAGAATGTATATATGTACATGTATAACAAAATGGTATACTTGTGGTTCTTAGATTTTTTTCTCCTGCCTTCTTAAATCAAAGTAACAAATCTATATGATCAAAAGAGTTACAATAATCAAACTCTCCAAATTGATCTGAAAATCCTGGTTAAAGGCTAGAGAGAAATTAAACATGAGGGCTTTTTTGTTCTCTCTACAACATTGTCAAGTACAGTACAGTTTTCTATTATAGAACTCCTAGAATTCTTATGTAGAGTAAAATCATGCAGCTGAGATACTGTCTCTAAAAACAAGCCAAAGCCCTGTGTCTGCTGGGAGGACGTTTCTGTTACCGTGTTCCCTTCTATTTAGGTTCTCATATGGTGTTAATCACCATGGTATCTTACAGCTTTGTAAAAATATAGTGCACCATATGTGATAAATCACTAATATTAAGAATGAAGATGCTGGATAAAAATACTCTTCCCAAATCTAAAGCAGAAGATGTGCAGTAATGGCCATGCCCAGACAAGCAGCCTGAGTAAAAGGAGCATGAATATAAGAGATGGGGTCAGAATCATTCCTTGGGTGATAATATTTCATCCAGTCACTGTTTGTGAGTGTGAATGGCACACTCATTCCTTTCTTCCCCGATCTGTGCTACAGCTCACTAAAGCAGAGGGACTATGTCCAAGCCATCTTCTGTTCCCTCCTTTGCACTGCAGACCAGTGCCTGCCTTGTAGTGTTCAAGGGCATCAGTCAGAAGAAGATAATTTGCCAAAAACACAAAGTAAGCTTGTGCATTTGTTGCTAATTAACTGCACACATAATTACAATCTAAACAAAAAGCAAAATGAGGGAGTGTACTTCCATTGGAAAGAATGCACTAGGAGTGGTCATAAGTAATCCCCCCAACTGGTAATCTCAGTTACATATTTTGTCATGTTTTTTTCATTTCCCACTTAGTTCCAGCCAGATCTGTTTTCTATTTATACTGTTAAGTGTCAACACATAAATAATTTTCTCTGTTGTATCCCTTACTACTACATTCTTTTTCTTGATAGAATAGCAGAAGTAATTATATTTATAAATGGAATGCCTGTTTTGCCTAAGTACCACATATAATTCCCTTCTGTAAGAGGGATTTTTATAATTCCTCTAAAAATGTCTTGGCAAGGATCAACCCACCAGTTGGTAGTGTGGATCCAGCCTTTAGGAACAGAACTCAGGATTCTGATCCCTTTGGCCAACAGGCAGGAGGGCACCACAGAAAAAATGCTCGTTTGTTTGAGAGAATGATGCTGTTGAATATGTGCAGTTATTAAGTACCCAGAAAGCAAATTCACTGAGAATTGCTTCCCACCTGTGGATTCCTCTGTTCAGCACAGAATTATTTTGGCAACTGAAGAATTCTTCATTGTGGATGGCTGTGGGAAGATATTAATCCTGTTCTTCAAGTAGGATGCATTCACTGATCTACTAGACCTGCTCTACCTCTACTGTTTCATATTGTGAGAGGAAATCAAAGGAATCCCAAGTGAAAGGATGAGTAATCTCGAGTCATTCTTATCACCTTTCTACCTTCTTTTTCAGCAGCTTTCTGCAGACAAGTTCAGGTGTCCCTTGCTCAACAGGAATAGAGCAGAAGAAGATCTGTTGTGAGTTCTGCATTAAGGGAAGTTTGGTTTTCTATCTCTGGGCACTCCTTAAGAAAACCTCAATCATAATCATTGTATGGGGGATGGCAGATCCCAGCCATGGACGGTTGACAGTTGCCTCACTGGATGGAACAGCAAAATGCCTCCTGGAGCTGATCTGCAGTACAGGAAGAGAAAATCAGGATTTTCTTACTGGGTTCTGCTGTCTGTATTGTACATGGGTGTTCTTTCATTATAGTTTCTCTAATATTTGCTCTGATTAAAGGTTATTCCAGGGCACCTACAAAGCAGTGAGCCATCCTATTCCTACAGATGTGGTAAGCTTGAAAAATGTTATATTGGAGCATCCAAACACTGTGTCCTCTGTGGTTTGGGAGCTGAAAATGTAGATGTCTGTGTGGGAGAAATGTAGGTGATGTAAGACAGGGCCTTGGCCTTGGTGAAAAGAGTGCCTGAATCTCTGGAGTCTCACAAGGTTTGAGGCACGACCCTGCAGTGTGGTCAGCATTTCCATGGGTACCTCAGCTGCTGGAGCTTCCATTACCGAGTTTTCCCTCTTGTATGATCAGCAGAACCAAACACACGCTGCCCCTGGAGCTCAGCCGCTCCCGCTCCGCTATCTTCAACACAAATCGGCTTAAACTAACAGAGAAGTTTCGTTGCCGCATCAGTGACTTGGCAGCCGGCACATTCGCGTCTCCATCCCTGCAGGAAGGGGTCCTGAGCTAGAAAGGCTGGGATGTCACGTCCTCAGCCACTGCAGTGACATCCAGGAGGGCCGTGAGCACGAGTCCCTGGAGAGCCGGGGCTGCGGTGGCCTACTTTAGGCAGATGCTTTGAGCACGCTGGATCCCGCGCCTCCAACAGCATCGTTCCAGCAGTGTCAGCTACAGGATCCATCAAACTGGGAATGCTCTTGGGTGGTTAGCCCTGGCAGGTCCTGGCTCTATTCCTATCCTCTTAGTAAGTTTGATTTAGCTCCTTTACAGCTGTGGCTCCATAAGCTGCAGCCTCTGAAGCACAGAGAAACCCAAGTCCATTTCCCACTCCCCTGTACATTTATTCAGAGGCCTCTCAGAAGTTTTAGACTGTAGTCTTTCGTTTTCCCTGTGTACCCCTTCTAAGGGTTCATGTTTATTTAAGATTTAGCTTTATGAGCAGTTTTCTTTCTCTCAGTATACACAGTTCAAATTTGGTCTGTTCCCTCAGCTTTTGCATTCAGCTGGTTTGACTGATTTAATGTCGCTGATTTACCAGTATAATTTAGCTTGTCTGAAAGGAAGGAAGATTGATGTTGGCTGAAGTAAAATTCTGAGTTGCCTGTGGAGAATAAAACTCCTAGATTTTTGGATTGCTATTTATTCAAAAAAGTGGGCAGAACTCTGACTTCAGATTTTTCAGGAATGCCTCCATTATGTCAGAGCTGCTAATTCTTTGAGACAAGTCATTGTGGTTAGCCAATCTTGTTTTCTGTCTCTGTGGTAAGATTTTACATCCAGAAGGCTAACCTCAATGCTCCCCCATGAAAGGAGGCAGGGATGACAAAGCATTTCCTTCTTTGACCTCTGTAGTTGAGTTCTGTAGAAAGATGAAATCTATCAAATTGGACCAAACGCCAAATCACCTGCGTGAGAATAAAAGGCTCAAACCCTGTTCCTGTAGCAGTATGTGGAACAAAAATGTACTGAAACATGTTTTTAAAAGTAATTTCTCTTCTAAAATTTGGGGGTTTTTCCGAATTCAGACTATGAACTATGAAATTCTCTCATGCTTGTGAGTTAGATGTGGTTATGTATGACACCAGAGTAAACTTGAGGTTATTAGAATTTTCTAATTGTGCATACTTGTCTTGAATTTTCTGAGTTTGTAATGTTTTTAGGGGGAATAATTGTAATATTCTGATTTCTTTATATACCTGCTGGGCTGGATCCCTTCTGCTGTGACAGAGGCCATGCTACAGACCCTTGGCACCTCCTCTCAGTTCATACAGGGGCTGTGTCTCTCCTTCCAATTAGCAACATAATCATCCATGAACTAAAGAACTCAGTCCCACCCAGATGGGTCTGGAGCTGGTTTCATGAGTGGAAGATCTATAATATCAGCATTATGTCACATAAAAACCTCTGGCTTGTGACCATGAGTGCATTCACTTGTGCACTCTGCTTGTACCCCTGGTGCTGCACAAAGCAGCTGAACTGGCCATTTGGACCAGGCTTAGCTCCTGCTTTAAATCCCAGGATTGTCATGATAGAGCAGGAGTATTTTCTATGCTGGAGCTGCCTCCTAAATGGCCACTCTGCTGCCCTGGCCCTTTCAGATCAGAGACAGGTCAGACCAGTGACAGCAGGTGGGTGACCAAGGAGCCTGCCACTGACAACTCTGCATGTGGTTGGTGACTGCACAATTCCCCCAAATGGGAGCATTTCAAACAATAAAAGCACGATTTGGGAACTGCCTCTAATAGTGGAGGGGCAGCTGACCACTTTGTCACTGCTGCCACTTTGGCTTCACTGAAGACTGACCTGAATTCTTGATCTGACCAGTCTGTTGATCTATGCTCATAGTGATCCGTTAATTACTTGGCTTAATTACAGCCAATTTATAATAATGAAAGGCTTAACTATACCTAGCTTTGTAAGTTTCCATGTTATTTTTCACTGAGGTAATTTTCAGGCATAAAAGATCCAGCATGCAATGCCTGAAACAACCCATTCCACAGAGATTGTGGAGCTTTACTGGCAAATTCTCCATACAATATTCTCTGCTCAGGCAGTAAATATCAGAGCCATGAGAAACATTCTATATTCTTCACACACACACATCACAGGGGACTGGAATCCCTCTCAATGCTATTTTACCCATGCACTCATGACCTGGACTTTCATAATTCCTCTTTGCTGTGGTATTAGCACCAGGTGTACCATCAGTACACCTACCTTTTCATGTAATCTCTGATAGAGAGATGCAGTTAGCAAATGGCATCGGGTATTAAGGCAGAAATGACCTTTTAATGTCATGCACAGATACACGAAGAAAGAACTGCCACTGAAAACTTCTGATTAAAGATAAAAGTAGACAGCCTGTAAAAACATTAAGATAAAAAGTAAATCCATTTGCCCTGAGTTTCCCCTGCTATCCCACCTCCTACTCTAAATTGATGTTGTCAGCACTCATGATTTTATCACAGGTCTTGTGATGTTTGATGTTTCACTTACACTCCAGCTACTACAGTTGTGTAATGAGGTTAGAAACTCAGCTTTCCTCTTTCTTTAATTTAAAGTAAGTTTCTAGTCCTAATGGTTAGAGTATAAAGCTTGCAAGTGTGACCCAGGTGCACCCTAACAGCTCAAAAACCAGAAAGCTCAGTAAAAGAGCTCCACATTTATCATTTTACAGGCAGGCTTGTGATTTTGAGGGTCAAACTGTAGTTCTTGAACATTTGGAGCTGGCAATAGCAGCTTGGAAAAAAAAGTGCTTGAACAAAGTCCCACACCATGTTGCATTTTCCAGGGAGGCATAGCAGTCATAATACCACAGTGATAATTCCCTCTTCAGACATGCACATTTTCCTATTTAGTTTATGCACCATCTCAGGGCTCAGCCCCAGCCTGGCTGGTCTGGAGGGGATCATCCTGGTGTGTAACCATTTGCTTGATGTTGGAGGGCTCGAACTGCTCATTGTGCTGACACAGAGGAGAGGTTTTGCAGCACTCCTTAGTCCCCACAGACTGGCAGGTTTCTGCATAAAAAACCTGTAAAACCAGGAATGTTCTGACTTCCAGTCTAGGAAGTTGATCTGCCTTTCGTAAAGCTCCATCAAGAAACCAGGAATACCCCACCCCTGCCAATCCAGCAACAAAGGGACAAAGAACCAAACAAATGCAAATATGGAAATACAGTAACACTGAAAACAGCTGGTTTGACTCACAGTGCCCAAAATGTGCCAAGTGCATGTTTTGATGTACAGACCAAAAACACTCAGCTGTTGGTTTTGGAAAAACCAAGCTTCCAACAGCAACAACTCAGATTTGAAGGAGGCACCATGTTTAAATGGAGTTTCAAATTATCAAAGACTTCCCAGTATATCACTGAAATACCTAGAACTGGGGGGGTATCCAAGGCAATGAGTGGAGTCTGAGTGTGGTGTGGGCACATTGGTCAAAACTCCTCTGCAGTCACAGAATGGACTGCCAAAGGTTCCTCCCTGCTTGCCCTAAATGATGGTATAATCCATTCTGGAGGTGACAAAATTACAAATAACTGTGACAACATCTAATTGCAAGGAAAAGGTGGAAGTCCATGAGACTCAAATTCTACCTGAGTATACAGAATACAAAGGGAGGTTTTAGTTTTCACAAACATAAAAGTGTGACAAACTGAAATTTTTGGAAAACATTTTCAAAGAACTAAAGAAGCTCAATTGATCCTACACTGCCCCTGTTGTTAATTTTGCCCCAAATTCAGCAGTAATTTCCATGAGACTGACACTTTGCCTCTAAACTGCACAACTTTCTAAACTGTAGAAAGTTGAAGAAACCATTATTGACTCTTGATCCCTTTGGTGAGTGTTTCAGAGGGCACATGCATTTCTGTGCATCACAAACCACTTTATTTAGGCCTATGGACTTACATTTTTTACCTCTAAGTTAAAGTGCTGTGAAAAATCTCTGTCTTCCAGGAGGTGTATTCTTCAGCCTTAGGAACTTCTAAATAACTTGGAAAAGGATATACAAAGCATCAGAAGGGTCTTCCTTATATTAGTTTCTGTGAAAATGAACTTTCTTTTTAATGTTTTCCATCTTCTTTCTAGCTCTGTTATCTGTAATTACTTTCAAACACACCCAAGTCATCATCCCTGTTTGAAATGAACTGTCTCTTACTCTCACCTATGCAGGCCTGTGGTGCTGGGATAGCAACGTCAGATGTATTTTTGGAATCTAAAATGAGAAAGGTTTAAAAGATTTTCCCACCTGTATTGTCTCTGCTTCCCCAGCAGTCTGTGGCAGGGCTCCTGTTGCTGTGGCAGGACAATTTAATGCTGGTTGTTGTTTTTTAAATAACAGAAAGTGTGTAAGTTCCTTGTGGCACCTGTGTAGATAAAGCTGTGTTCAACCCATTGATTTTACTTTGAAGCTCCCCAACATATGAATTAAAGTGCTGGTACTGCTGTCCTCTGAGTCTGTCTCCTTTTCTGCCTCACTAAGCATTAATTATTGTGGTCTTGACACTCTGTTCTGCCCTTTTTCTTCTCTTTCCTCCTCCCCATTCCCCACTGTCACTCCCTGTGGCTGGGGAGTCTTCCCAGTAAACAATCCTGTCCATCTCCCAATAAAGGGCCATCAGCCAACACATTCTGGGCCTAAATTCATCTCATAAATATTGGTACAGGCTTAAATAAATGCAGTCCTTCAGTTAATGTACTAGATTTGAATGGAATTACATGGGGAATTAATTTTACTCTGTTTGTAGTCTGAAAAACAATAAAATAGGGAAATGCTTAGAATCCATGGCTTGGCTTTCCAAACTGGATGAAGGATGGTTCTGCCCTTTAATGAAGACAGTAGCAGACTCCTGATGGTCATGCCTTTTCTATACAAACACATCATATTTTAGGCTTTACTGATACAAGGCCAGAAGGATCTCTAGGTGGCAGCTGCCCTGACATGAGCCTGCAGACCTGTCTGTAATGTCAGGTATTTCAGTACATGTCTGTAATTCCTGCTACATGTAACAGCACATATTTTGGGATGTTTCTGTCTTTGGATAATAATCAGTTTTCATTTGTGTTGTACTTTACAAAGAGGTGCCAGCAGCAGCTCCAGGGGTCAGTGAGGTCCAGCAGAGTGTGAGCAGCTGGCCTGGCGTGTGCTGCCGTGTGTAGGACTTGTTCACTCCCTGTGCCTTGTGACTTGCTCTGTATCCAAGCAAAAAGCTGAATATCAGGATATTCCAGTACAACTGGATGGGAAGTCACACAAGTAAAGGACTCGTGATGAACTTTTCAGCTAAAACTTCATACCTTTTTTTTTAATTCCATTTATTCATCTCCCATCTTCTCTGCCTGCGTATTATACACTGCTCTGTTTCTTTACCATATTTTCCCCCGTTGCTTTGTGCCTTTTTCTTCCCAGATGAAACATCCCTCTTTTTTCCATTGACTGCTCTTTGTAGGTTCTCTCCATATAGCTCATAATTTCTCTCCCTCACCTCCCCCACTCCTCCCAGCATCTTGGGCAGGAGTGATTGAAGGCATGGAGTCTGAAAGAGCAAACCAGTCTCTAGAGAGAGAAACCCTGCAGATCATTATCTTTCTCGCTCTGTTAATGGAGAAACAGAAAATATGTGAAGTCAGCTGATAACATAATACATGTGTAGATTAAAGTCCTTTTGCTGCAAGAAGATATCATAAATATAAGGTACCTATAGGTATTTGATCTGAGCCAAGTCTTCCTTGACTCTCAGTATTCCCATTCCAGGTCCATGTATAGCTGATGTCTGTAGGAACACACTGGAAATCCAGATCTGTACATTAATTAAATGAGCGGGGTTTTAGCGTGGAAGGTGCAGGAAAACATTTTTTATCTCTTCCAGAGTGGTCAGCACACAAATTCCAATAGTTTTCATCGTTATTGATGCCATGATAAAACTGATCTGCCCAAGAGCCTTTTGCTGACTCTTCATGGATCAGTTAGGTCAGTTTTCACAGTGAAAATCGTTCGAACTGTGGCTTTACCATTTCAAATCACTTTCTGACTTCTCTCTGAAAATAGAAGGAAAATAAGAATACAATAATTGAGACCCCTTAAAAAATCTTCTTAGAGGAGTCCAAGGATACTCACCATTGGTCTCAATGGAGCTTTCACACATCCTTGAAAGGAATTCATTAAGCTGGAAAAGCTGGCTAGAAACCAGCCTTCTTATAATGTCTTCCATAATTTGCTCCAAGGGACACATTTATAGTCACTCAGCCTTTTTTATAGATCTTGTGCAAGATGAAGGGCTGGGTCACAATTGCAAGACTTTAATGAATAGATGTTTGTTACATGCCACAACCCAAATAATTTTTCAAGCATCTCAGCACTGTGCAGTCTTTTCAGTCTGGACTTCCCCAAGGATATGGGATAGGATGACAGCTGCAGCCTCAGGAATCACAGGGAGATAGTGGCTGGTTTTTTTCTTCTTCCACACTGACTCATTGAGGTGCAGAGAGAAAACATCCAGCAACTGCAATTTCTACCCTTGATTTTGTTTCCCAAAGATTTGAAGATTTCAGTTACTTCTTTTTATTCATACTAACTTCTCTACAGGCTTCTATGGAAACCGATTACAATAGGAAGGCTTCTCCAATTAACAAAACTTCACTGAAATTTTTAATATCTATCAGTCCTGGCCAGATCTCAGGATAACATCCTGCTTTTCAAAGAGTCCTGAGATCTTCTTCATGAACTCTGTTTAAGTTTATGAGAATTGTCTGTCATTTCCATTCCACCAAATGCTGCCATTTTTGGGTCTGAAGCTCATCAGAGTTTTAGAATAGGGTGACTTTTGATTACCAAATACAAATTCAGTCAGAAACTTTATCTGAAGGTAGCCCAAATTAAGAACTAGTTCCCTTCCTAATTCTCCTCATCCTTCTGAGAAAACTGGGCACATGGACACCAGGCTTTTTTGCCAGACATTTTCCACCCGGCCATAAACACTGGAAGTCATGTCTTAGCATGGTAAACCCAGTAGGTGTTGCACAAAGAGACACTGAATGCATTTGTATATTGCACCTGCACCAGCCTTGAGTCCCCATACTGATATACAAAGGATCAGATAGTAAACTTTTTATTAACAGCCAGGAATTTCTTTTGAAAATTATTCTTTTTTTGACATGCCTACATATGGGCTGAAGGATGCTGGTACTGTTCTCCTTCTATCAAAACAGGATATAATGTGTGACTGTGTTCTAGAAAAGTGTTACCTTTTTTAACAGATTTATAATTTTTTAATGTCAGACCACCACAGAGCTTTCAAGTGATAGCTGCTGGCCAAAACTACATTAGGAAAGTGCACGTTATGCTCCATTTCCCTCAAGGAAGGGGAGGTAAACATAGGCAATCTGGACTGGGAGGGCCAGAGCAGAGGTAAGGAGGCAGCCACCTCCCCTGGCTCTTACTGTGCTCTTCTTTGGGCTGCTGCTGGATTGATCCGTGGCAGCTTCAAAGAAAGAGAACAGAACCTTTCCTGGAATTAACAATTCCTTGCTTTCATGCCTGTACCCATATTTAAGAAACAAGGTGTGTTACTGGAGAGCAGTAGCTGTGCCTCAGCTTTCCAGGGCAGCTGTTGGGCTCTGTGCAGACAGACAGAGGCTTCTTCTGCCCCGGCCTCTCAGCAGGAGCGTTGGCTTGGGCACTGAGCCACGCTCACGCAGCCCCATGGCTCCTGCACAGGGGCTGGCACGAGGCCGCTTGGCTCAGAGTAGGGGCAGGGTGAGCTCACATCTGTCTGCACCTGTCTGTGCTGACGGAGTTAAAAATGGGGGTGGAAAAAGAAACAGGAGCAAAGCTAAAGGAGCACCTCTGAATCCACCTTGCGCTGGCAGCCGGAGTGCTCAGAGTCGGGGGGTGCTGGGGTGCAGCCACGCACGGCCGGAGCTGCTGGGCTGGATCCTGCCTCTGGAAGAGAGACAGGGAGAGGCTCCGGAGCTTGCTGCTTCCACACTGCCCGCAGGAGCTCAGCAGGAACAACAGCTCTTGCAGAGTTTCTGCAGGCAGCCCATACACCCATTTCTTCCCAAAATGTCAATACAAAAGTAACAATACAAAATACCAAAGGAGGGATATTGTATTCTGCTGGAACCCAGCTACTCCGAGAAATGGGAAACCCAGTGGGATTTTTGCCTTCTGAAAGGGAGATGGAGACAATATTTGTGTGGGGGGGAAACAATATTTGTGGTGAATTAGCACTGCTGACAGACATACCTGGTACACAGAGCTGTTTTTTCCATCTGCAGGGGAAAGTAGTGCACTGTAAAGCTCAGTGGCATTTTGAAATACTTGTAAAATCTGTGCAGCACAACCTGAAACTGTTATTAACCAGTTAGTCACAGTGCTGCTAATTGCAAGTCACCTTAGACCAGGGAGGCTGGGTTAAGGAACTGAGCTCAGGAAAAACGACCACCTACTTTAGGCCCCCATTAGTCATCGCTGAAATTAGGAGACTTGAATCCAGCAGGATGAGCCAGGTCACCTTGGTTAGATATTTGGGCTTCACATGCAGAGAGTCAAAAAGCCATTCTGCTTTGCTAGGGGAAGGAGGTGTTGAGGGGATGTAGACAGTGCTAAATGCTAAATGTTTGCCTTCACTCCTCTCTCTCCCCTTTCCTGAACTCCTAGCGCTCATTTCAGGGCTGCCCTGGATCCCTTTGGGATCTTGGCCCGGGAGGAACTTCTGTTGGGCACTAAACTGACCTGGACCCACTCTTTATTAAGAAACAGCCAGTGGCACTGGGCTGAGCAGAGCCTGGAGTGCCCTTTTCCTGCTTCCTGTGGGGTGTCCAAACTGCTTTGAAAAAGATGGGCAGAGATTTCTCCTCATCACTGTGTTTCTGTTAGCATTTGTCAGTGTTTTCTGAGAGTGCCCTTCCAGTGATCTTTCAAGGTCTTTTTAGGATCTGGCCTAAATCTGGGTTGCAGGAGGGTTTAGGTGGGAGACTGACCAGGGCTCCTCAGGGATCAGGCAATGATGGTGGTTAGACAGTGCTCTCTTTGGCACTTCTGGAAATAAGGTTTCTAAATTCTGTTTAAATCCCAAGATGAAGGAGCAGGGATAAACTCTGACTATCCTTCTAAAAAAGCACTCAGTACATAAATTGCTCCTCCTGCCCACAGACAGCCACATTGTTTGGGTCGGTGGCAGAAGGAAGCGGGGTCAGGTGTTTCTTTTGTGCTCACTGAAATGATACCTGTGAGCACAAGGAGCTGGAAGGGATATCTGAGGTCACCGAGTTCAGCCCTTCACTACTGCAGACAAACATGATGTAATCCCTTTCATTACATGGGCAAACTTCCATTCTAAAAGTAGTTTTGCTTGTTTTCCTTTATTTTCGCCACTTGCTTTGCTCTCCTGTCCTCCTGCAGTGAAGTTATGCCCAACCTTACTTTTAGTTTTTGAGCTTGTGTTTATTCCCAGATAGTTTTTCTATTATACTCTTATATCTAGCCCTTGTCACCACAGTTTTAGTATTTCTGGTGAGTGGAAATGGAAGATGATGAAATCCCCAAGATGAGAGTTCAGCATCTCTATTTGTGCTTATTAACTACTTAGCCCACTAATGCTTGATTAGACAATTTTGAGATACAGGCAAATGATAATTACATTGGTCACAATACATTTAACTGAACATCTGAAGTATCCATTAAAAAGAAAACCCTTCCAGAACAAGAACTTTTATTTTATTAAACAATTTAGAATTTAGTCATATGGCTCTTGAAGATACTTATAGCTGAATTATAAAGTAGTTTATTTCACTTAGTGTCACTTTACATTTTACCAGTTGGAAGATCTGCAAAGTGTTTCACAAGGCAGAGGCAAGTCCCCTGGAACCTTCCAATTGCATCTGAAAAACCTGGGCTCCTTTGCTCTCCCTTTGTCTTAGCACATTCCAGCTACCAGCAGTGTCCCGGTCAGCCAGAGCTCCCACCAGCAATCTGGCATCTCTTTGCTCTTCATCTCCGTCACATCGGACTTGGGAAATGGTTTGAAGCCAGTTTTGTAATGGAGGTAGAACAGAAAAACAAAGGCCTGGGAGCAAAATAATGAGGGTAGAAAAATGTTCTCTAAGTGTGTACAGGTGACTGTGGTTAAAAGGAAGTGTGAACATTTGCTGGCTTGCCTAGCACAACAGAACATTGCAAGCCACCTTCCCCTGTGATACATTCGAGGCAATTTTATTTTTTATTTCTTTCCAAGTAAATTTTAAACTTGTTTTCTAATCAGTTTAACACATTGGTCCCTGGGACATTCTGCTCAGTGCCTGTAGGGCTGCTTCTTCTTCCCATCCATGCTCAAAGCTTGGCTCTCCCCATCAGCTACAAAATAAAAGAACTTTGATGGGTCTAATCAGCACTACATATATTGATTCACAGTAACACAGGACCAGTTGGAATTTGTATCCATGCACTATCAGCATGTACTAATTCACAGTCACATTAAGCCAATTTGAATTTATATACATGCATCAGCAGCACTGCATGTATTGGCTCACAAATACAGAACCAATTTGCAAACACGTACATAACCCCAGGTGGCACATGGCCATGTGGATGTCTTGACTCCATTTGGATATCTTGACTCCATTTGGATATCTCAACTCCATTTGGATACCTCATCTCCATTTGGATAGCTCATCTCCATTTGGATGTCTCGACTTGTAGTTTTTACAGAGTGATCTCCTGTTTAGCCCAGTTCCTTGAGTGGTTACACAGGTACACACAGACCTGGGTGCACTGACTGCCTCTCTAAGACCTTTTTCCTTCTCTGAGGTTCGGCTGCCAGTGCTCCAGGCCAGCTCAGATGTGCTGTGGCTGCAACCTGGGAGCAGGCTGCTGGGAAAAGAGTGTGTGGGAGGAGCTGGGAGCAGTCCCATTGGCAACTGACCCCTTCTCTCGGGAACTGCTCATGCTCCAGCTCCTTCTCTGGGTCCATGCCCGAGCGATGCTGCAGCTACATCTGAGCCTGGCCATGTCCCTCACTGACCCTCATCTTGCTGGATCTTGGAGCAGCCTCATCCCACATCCATGGTGCTCCCGTGCACAGGGTGGTTCATGTGCCTGAAGCCCAGAGAAGTGCTCTCCTTGCCTGTTTTGGGGCAGGGAAGGCACAGGCACATCTCCCTCACATTCAGGATGAGCAGTACTGGGCCCTGTTCCTGAGCAGGCACCTGAGTGCTGTGGTCATGTATCTTTCTATAAATAATTACTTCACTTCATCACTTGCAGCCTCTTTTCATCACCTCCTTTCCCTCAGACCGATGACTGTTTTGGGATGGGAGGCTTTTTTCCTCTCTAGCTGGACCAAGGCCATTCAATGGAGTGAGCAGCAGGAGGTAGTGAATGAGAGATACTGTTAGCACTGTTTCCACATGCCCAAAGACTGATTTTTATGCAGCTGAGACTACAAGGGCTATCCCTTAAAATAAAGGCCAGCTTATTACCCATCTTCTCCAACTCCTGTGGAACTAAATATCCTGAAGTTGAGAGAAGCTGCTGCACAAAGCGTCTTTATAGCTCTCAGTGTGCCTTCTTTGCTGGCTCCAGCTGCCCCTACACTCTGTTTTTCCTCAGTCTTTTCTTCAATATTTTTTCCAGTTGACTTAGTTATTACAGTACATGGACCAGACTGAGGAAAATACACTGAAGGTTGGAGCTGGCAGAGCAGGGAGAGCTGCGAGGGAAGTGCTTTTGCCATCCCATGACATCATCTGTGCGTTAATTGGTCACATTCCCGCGGATGGGAGGCACTGGCCAGTGTCCTTGGGCTCACTTCCGTGATACAGAACAGAGACAGTGCCTGTCTCCTGCCAGCCTCTTTCATTGCCAGCCTTCTGGCAAAGCTTAGGACATTTATAAAAACAGTACAGTACTTTATTTAGCCTCTAGTGAGAAAAAGTCACTTCACAGCTCCAGTTTAGGCACAAGGCACTAACAAGCAGATTAAAAAAAATATCCCTTTACATAAAAACATTTCAAATGAATACATGAAAGTTGATTGGTATTCCAGATGACCTCGCAAACCAGGAGATTGAGCTGTGCCTTTTATCTCCAGAGAAATGGGTTCAAATCCTGATTAGCCCATAGAGGAAATTCCATTTAATGGTGTAATTTTGGTGGGCTGAAAAGCTGTTCCCTGCCTAGAACCACCATCTATTATGGCGTGATTGGCAGTCTGTGTTCAAGACAGAACAAGAACTTCACCTCATCTCTACTCCTATTACTTCAGCCTGCCATGGGCTTGCGGTACCCAACCCTCAGCTCCCACAGAGCCTGAGAAAAGAGGGGATTTGTGGCATGAACAGAGTCCCCCACAGCTGTGCCCGGGCAGGGCAGAGCCTGCCTGCGGCTACTGGGGGCCGTGGTGGGGCCAGGAGAATGGAGAGGTGGCACAGGGGAGCCTGAGAAAACAAGGAAGCTGTTGGAGAGAAGTTTCAATGGAAGGAGATGGAAAGTAGGCAAGAAGAGGAAAAAAAGGAATGAGGATGGACAGGGAAAGGATGCATGGGTAAGCAAAGGGTGGGATGAAGGTATGCCCAGAGCTGAAGGCAATAAAGCAGAATGGGTATAACTCTGTCTAAACAGCAGAAGGAAAAGTCAGCTGTGGGAGGGAGTCCCACAGGGTCATGATGTCACCAAACGTTCTCACTGTGGCTGGTGGTCCTGGTATAGAAATGCCCTTAGACCTCACAGGATTGTTGCTTTCCCAAGCCTTCATTCTTCAGAGCACAAGACACTGTTTTGCAGGGGAGCAGAAAATCTGCAAGACAGATCAGCAGCCTGCTGAGGCCTCCATCATATCTTTGCAAAGAAAATATTAAACAAAGAAAGGCTCATCTCCAGTGTAATCAGTGCAGTATTTCCACATGGTCTGGCTGTATTTCTCCTGGCAGTGGGAAAAGCCCATACGGGGTCCTGCCAGGTGTTCTCTGGAGGCAGTGCAAGTGGAGGAAAGCAACAGGAATTTTCACTGTGACACTGGTGAGCTTTATGACCCTGTTCAGTGATGGGCTGTGAGCAGACACAAAACTTTTGTCACTCTGAGGTGGTGCAGGAGTGGATGAGGACCTGTAGGTGATGGCTATGAAGGTATTGCTGCCACACTAGGACAGCTTTTCAGCCAGACCTCACATTTCTCCTCTCTGTCCTTTTCCTAACCACCTTGGGTGTGAGAATAAGGGATGTGCTTACAAGAGAACTGTTTGGGGTGGTCTTACTCAAGGCAACAAAATCTGAGTTTAGAAGGGCATTGATAATGAGGGAAAATGTTAGAGTCAGCCTGATGATGAAGTGCAAGCTACAGCACTCTGGGAGGAGAAATACAAAAAGATTTCCCAGCTGGGCAGCAGCATCAGGAGGGACTGAGGGTGCAGAGGGGACAAAAGGCTGAGGGTAAGGACAATATCAGGTTTCCTTTCCTGGCTGCAGTTCCTCCAGCTGTGAAAGCCGCTGTCCATTACCCTGTTGCTCATCATCTCCTCCCACCTCAGGTTTCAGCGCTTTCATACCTGTTTATCCTCAGCTTCACCAGGGCCTGTTGAACTGGTGATCAGGAAAGCCCTGTTATTTTAATTATTGCCTCTAACCTGGACCGTTCACCCAGATTGTGTTCGGAGAGATCCCCCGGCAGTTACGCTGCTGACCTGGGAGGGGGAGAGCCTGCAGCTGAGGGGTGGTGATAAGCAGCTGGAGTGGGTGAAAAGAAATAAACTTTTCACCCAGCTCAGCTGCAGGCAGAACAGGATGTGTGACTGCAACCTAAGACATAGGAGATAATTATTCTACTCCACTTGGCACCGGTGAGGCCTCAGCTGGAATAGAGTGTCCAGTTTTGGGTACTGCGCTGTAAAGAAAAATGTAGACAAACTGGAGAGAGTCCAGGACGAGAGAGACACTAGAAATATCAGAGGCATTGAAGGAACAACCTAGGAGGAAATGTTGAAAGGATTGCTTGTTTGGTCTGGGAACAGCAGAGTCTAAAGAAGAGCTGTGATAAAAATCTTGCAATATGTTAAAGTTTATTGTAAGGAGGATGGTGATAAATCTTTCCCCATGCTCACTGAGGGATAGGGAAAGAAGGAACCAGCTTTATTTGCAGCTAATAAAATTTAGGTTTGACATTGGGAAAAACTTTCTAGATAAGAGGGTGATGCAGTAAAGCCAGGCAGGGAGTGCACGGGTCTTGTTAAAATTCACAAGGGTGTTTTATTTTAATAATGAGCATTGAAAGAATAAAGATGTTTCTTGTTTAAATAACTCTTCTGGGCTAATACCTCGGACTGGGTTTCCACACATTGAGAGTCCAACCCTGTGAATGCACTTGCAAGGTCTTGGCCTGCAAGCTCCAGGGCAGACACTCTCCTTCATGAGCAGCGTGTACAAACCCCAGCAGCTTGTGACTGATCTCTTTTTCTACATATTCCTGCAAATCAAATAAGCCATCGTGGAACACAAGGATCTGTATAAAATTTTACAAATACAGGAATAACCTTTCTCTTATGATTCCATTTCTGGCCCCACTGTATTTTTTTCCTTGCAGGTTCATATGCTACATCTCTAATCCCTTGTCTGTAGATTTGGTGTGTGTGCACAGCCAGAGATATATCCCCGATTGCTGTTAATCCTTTGAGTGTTTTTACATTATACAGCATATGTCCAGGGAAATTTCTGTCGTGTGCTTTAATGATACCCCTGATCCCCCACCAGATTTCCCATTCTGTTTCCTGGAAACAGAAAATCACACCATCCTGTTTCCATCCCATGGAGTTCTCAGGCTGTGAATTGGGTTTTCTTCCACATCACAGAAGCAAAGAACCTCTGAATATTTTCAGAAGTTCAGTCTGATGTGTTTGCAAACCTAGAAAAGAAATGGAAGGTTGGTCTAGAGGCTGGATATGGAGGAAGGAAGTCAGTACACAAAGGCCCCACACTGGGTCTTTGGACTTGCCTATGACCTCGCAGGGGTCAAAATCTATGGCTGGAGCTGGTCAAAGTGTTTTCTTGACGCTTGCGATGGAATGTGTGTTTTTGTCATGAAGTAAACTCTACCAGAGAGTAAATATATTTGCTACTTTGAGGGTGGTGAGGCACTGGAACAGGTTGCCCAAATAAGTTGTTGATGCCCCATTCCTGGAACTGTTCATGGCCAGGCTGGATGGAGCTTGGAGCACCTGGAAGGTGTCCCTTCCCATGGCAGGGGATTTGGAATGAGGTGATCTTTCAGGACCCTCCCAATCCAAGCCTTTCTATGATTCTATGATTCTGAAATTAATTGGTTTGGATTTTAAGTGTAACTTCAGGAATGAGTGCTTTGGATTTTCTGCTGCAGGGTTTTACTTTAGTTGCAAAATCTGTCAGATGTGTTTTACTTTAAATTCCCAGTATATGTGCTTAACCTTCATTGCACCTTGAGGTAATTTATCTGTAAATGAACACTAATCAAGAAACTTGAAGTCATGTGGGATGCTTCTAATATTTTGAAGATAAGTAATATTAAGCTTAAATCACATTTAAAGAGGATATTAATTGAAGTAGTAGGGCAGGACAAATCAGTAAAACAGAACAGGCAGTCAAACTGGGTTATAGTTGCTTTGCTTTCTACAAAAGCAGAAAGCACCCATGGGGTATTAATTACCATATTAATTAATATTTTTTACAGTTCTTTGCAGAATATAGGTGTCTGCAGCATCTGTTGTGCAGAACCAAGAAATGGTCAGTCTTGTCTAGTAAAATAAACTGAGAAAGGAAGCCATATGTCAGGAACCTCCTCTGCTGAGGGCTTGCTGGGTCACTCCAGGAACTCCTGGAGCTGGTTTGAGCCCGCAGCTCCATGGTGAGCCTTCCAGCCGCTAACTCTTGGCAGTTCTGCAGGGGATCAGGATAACTGTGTGCTCCCGCTCTTCCTGTTAGAGCTGCGGCAACATGAAAGGTTTACTGGGATAGACAGAGGAGACAGGAAAGGGTTGGAGGGAGGAGAGGGAGGACTCATCATCCTTGATGTAGATACTGAACAGCTGGACTTCAAAGACTGCTTAGTCACCCTAGGCTCCACGTATAGTCAGTGGAGAGGAAAAGGAACTCAAGAAAGATACTTGTCTCAGGACAGGAAATGCCTCTTTCCCTGCTCCCTACAGGGGACATGTAGGTACCTGGATACTGGTGAAGTTAGCTGAGGTGACCTTGCATGGCCTGTTGATTATGGCAGTCTCCTGGGAGGAGAGATCCTGAGCTCTGGCCTCTGCTTCTGGGACTTCTGATGGAGTTTGTGCAGATTACAGGTCACATGGACACAAGCATTAGTGAATGCAGTGTGTCCCTTCTTCCTCCAGCCAAGGAGAGCGCATTATCCCAGGGAGCGAGCGCATTATCCCAGGGGGCGAGCGCATTATCCCAGGGGCTGAGTGCATTATCCCAGGGGCTGAACTGCTGAGGAAAGTGGGAGATATATGTTTGAATGTCCTTATACAGGAGAAGGAACTTGTCCACGTGCTGGTTCCTGGAGAGTGCTTTGACCATTAAGCAACTGAAAGTGGGAACCACCTCCCGTACAGCCCCTGCTCTGCGAGGCAGCAGCAGCTGCCATTACCTTCTGGGAGGAGGAAGACCTGCCAGGAGGTCTTGCCATGACCCAGCAGCCTGGACAGACTGGTTGCTTCAGGGGTTTTAGGCTGAAGAGCAATTTCAGAGCCCCAATGGACTTGGAAGTGAGCTGGGTGCTGAACTTTCAGGCTTGTCAGGCCTGAGGCTCTACCTAGGGAGGAGCATGAGATGTCACAGTTAAAAAGATTGGCTCTTCACTGTCCACACCTGACATCTGGGCAGAGCAAGCCTGACATTTCTCTCAAGGGTATCAAACCCAGCTCCTGTTGGCTTCCCCTGGGTTTCTGGCAGCCCTTGGATGATCCATGGTGGATCTCAGGGATGAGGCACTGGCTGAAGGGCTCTGGGTGACAGCTGCTCCAGGGCACTGCTGTTTTTCCCAAGCCTTGCAGCACACCCCAGTAAAAGCCTTGCAGGCAGAAGGCTGTGCTGTAGACCAGTGGGAGGGAGAGCAGGAGAAGGAATGACACAACACATTACAGCCAGGGAAGAGAAAAGGATTCTGCATCAGGGATTATGTAACTTTTGACATGTCCTACATATCACGATCCAGTACCAGGGAGCTCACGCTGTGCCCTGCCACGTTAGCAGGGCTCACTTCAGACAGTCACTGTTAAATGACATTCCTGTCCTGTCAGAGCTTCTCCAATTTCATGTCTACCACATCCTTCTGGGGCAGCTCCTCAGATGCCGTGTGCTGCGTGGCACCAGGCTGGAGCTGCATGCTGCACGTGCCCGTGCCCGGGCAGTGCCAGGGGAAGCTGCTCTTATCTCCTACTTCAGCTCCCTGCAGAAGGAGGGAGGCTTATGGACGAGCCCTTCGCCCCGCTGCAGTCCAGCACCCATTAGGACGTGGTTTGCATTTAACTGCACCTCAGGAGTAGGAATCCTCATTTGGGAAGTAAAATCCTTTGGCACTGCTACCAGACCAAACCCATCCCTGCTGGTTTTATGGCCCCTGATGGCTTTTCCACATTTCACATGGGACTGAGCTCTCAAATGCATTTTACAAACTTGACCAACTGCCTCCAATGTCTGCTGGGGTTTGTTTTCCCACTGATATTTAGCTTATTCCAAATGAACTCCACACCTTGATTTTTTTTTCTCATTATTTTTTTTCTTTCAGCAGAGAAATGGGCAAGTGAAAGTGCATCACATGTACCGTCTGGGAAGAGCACAGAAGCAGCCAGGCAGCCATTGCAGGGGTTTGGCACCTCGCTCAGGAATGAGCACACGCAGGTAGAATGTTATTCCGCTGCTCCTGCTGAGTGCTCTGCAGTTCAGTCTCTGCTGAATCCCAAAGTCGAGCAAAAAGCAGCTGGTTAAGGTGGAATTTGAAAATCAGTCATAAGGTAAACAGGTTGCAACATTAAGCACTCTCCAAGGCAAAAGCAGTGTGCAGCATATGTTCTTACTTTGGAATATATTTAAAAAAACAAAAAACAAAAAACCAACTTTAATGGACTCTTCACTGGCTTATGGTAGTGGAGCTGTTAATTAATTAAATAACTATATGTGAATGGCATCCATTGGGAAAGAGCCTCACAGCTTCCAGATGCCAGTTATTGGCCCCATTACGGGCCTAAAACTATTACAGTAAATCATTACATGCTCCAAGATGAACTGGCACACGATTGCTATGAGGAAGGATGGAGCTATTCTCACTTGTGCCATTTTGTGCCAGTTTTTATCTAGTGAGATTAATTAGTACTTTTAGAAGTGCAAGTCAGAGCTATAAAATATTAAAGGATATTCCATCAATGGCGTGGAGACCTGCTTAAGCAGGGATTTTAAAACTTTTGGATGTTCACGGGTAGATAGGAGTTGGAAGAGATAATGAACAACATCTGATTTAGTTTTTTATTTTATAAGAAAGGTCAGATTTATAGCTAGTGGGACTGCATGAAGCCTCCTTTATGTACTATGGGAATACTCAGAGGAGGACATTAAAGTTTATCACTGAAGTTCAGGTGCCAGGTAAGCAAACAGTTTCTCAGGCCAAAACCAATCATTTAAGGCAGTTATTCCAAAAAGAAAATAAACCAGAAAGTATTAAATAACCTTTTAGCCTGGATCCCCTGCTGGGAGGGGAACATTTTCTGACATTGGATGGCAGCCTAGAATCTATGATCTGGCCTAGAAATGGCTTTTTTTTTTCTTCTTTTTTAATTAATAAGCTATAAATTTTCACCCCAAGTGACCACTATGGACTTTTCTGTCTTTTTTAGGCTGTGAGAGAGAAAACCACTGAGTCACCTACATCATGGCTTGCCCAGACAGAGCATCCTTTGAAAATCCTCTTGCCTGCTCTGTCTGTTTTGAAGCCCAAAAGCTGAGTACTGAAGAGGCACTCCAGGGACTGTTTATACAGTTTACCCAATAATTAGTTCTTAGAGACATTAATTCATGGATAGACACTTCCTCTGAGAAATTATTCCACAGCTGAAATTCCTCCCACAGCTGGACGAGGCAGGCTGAGCACATGGGGCTGGAGATTTTGCAGTCCATCAGCCAGAGCTGGGGAGGAGCAGTGCCGAGGGATCTGCTGCTGACACTGTCCTCTTGCTCCAAGCCCTGCTCTGAATCATGTGTGAAATCTCTCGCCTGAGCCCGAGTTCAAGCAGGGTTCAAATGGGGCCAGAGGGACCAAGGGGGCTACAAGGAGCCACCTTTGCTGGTGCTGGTAACCAGCCCTCCCACACAGCCCTGCTGGGGCAGACTGAGAGATGCCATAACTGTTAGGCCTCTGCTGCTTAACACAACAACCTGTTTGTCCAGAAGGACAGACAGGATCTCCCCTGGCTCAGTGGGAAAGCATCCCAGACTGTTCCGGAACAAAGAGCTTCCACACGCCCCCAGGACATGGGGCTGTGGGTGAAATGCAGCTCTGCTGCTTGGCCACATCACATCCAGGTCAGTCTGGCTTGGAGGACAACATTCCTTCCCTACACCATGGTGTATGGGACACAGGGTAGACCATGTGTCCAATAGCTCTTCATCACGGGTAGGAAAATCAGGTGTTGATTTGTTGTTTGTTTGGGGGGGGGAGTCACAAGAGAAAGGATATCTGAGGAAAACAAACCTTATCTCACTGCTTCTCCTAAAGCAAAGGTAAGGCCACATTCACACGAATCCTACAGGGAAGTGGGACTTACTGTAAGAGAAAAGCATGAGTGAGGGTTTGCTGACTAACCCCTAGTTAAAGGAAACAAATTGATTTATTATATGAGCACGACAAACTGAGGCACTGGTCTTGCAAGTCGGGCTGTGTGAGCAGCTCCCCGTGTCCACGTGGCTCTGATACAGCCCAGTAAGGCTGACAACTGGGAGTTGTAGTTGCCAAACCGGGAATATTGCTGGCTCGATCGCAGAAGGTTGGAAAGTTTGTGGTTATACTTTTCTGACGCGCCTGAGATTTGGGTGGGAGCCACGGGAGCTACGGCTGCTCTGCTGAGGCACAAGGACAGGCAGCTGCTTTGTCAGCCTTCCCCAGCATGTGTGCTGGTAAGAAAGCACGGCCTTTTCTGTTTTTAAATGAAAACAAATTGCTTTTAGGACCTTGGATCTGAAGAAGGGGAGTGTCATCATGCGTCCAACACAAACAAAAAACCAAGCTTAGCCAAGACCAGCCCAGTGCTTGTCTCTCATTCTCTGGCTATAAACACAGGAGACTCCTCTTGGCTTGTGTGAGAGTGGGAGGGAATGCAATCATAAAGCAAAAAATGTTGTTTCTACTTGATTGTTTAACGTCATGTAGGCAGGAGTTGTGCTTTTCTACTGAGCACACTTTTCTACTCCATGGAGTCTTTGACTGGCCTGTCCTTGTAGTAGAGGAAAATAAACTGAGATAGGAAAAATGCAGCTACTTTTTTTCTGCAACACAGATTATTACACTTTATTGGATTTTTCCTGAGTGCAACATATACCCCAAAAATACCAGTGTGGTCCTATGCCATCAGCACCATGACTGATGTGTTTGGTGGGAAAGGGCTCCAAGTCACCAGGGCATGAAGAGTACAGGGGGATGGGTACAGAAGATGTTTAGATTGGGGATTTTGATCCAGAACAAGGTGGAAGTGAGTGCCAGTCATCACAGGCTGGGAACAGGACTGTGCTGCTCTACAGGCTTCAGAATCACAACCTGAGACAACAGCCACTGTCAGCATGGCCTGATGTCCTTCTCCAGCCACCACCACCTGGCTCTGCCTGTGCATGTGCTTTCCTACACCACAGTATTTTTTTCATGCCACATGTTCTGAGTAATTTGGGAAAGAAGTAGGAAAAAGGAAGAGAGCCATATATAATGATCATAGAATTAATGGTGGATTTCAGGTTCCTAGGTGGAGGAATAATGGATTAGTGTTGAAAGTCTGGTTCAGTTATGTATGTTCTGGCAGACACAGCTGGAGGAAACCTTGAGGTGTAGATGAAAAGTCCATTTTCACTTTGTAAAGATGTATGCACACCCTTAACTTTAAAGGTATAAATTTTCCCGTTGACTTCCCTGGAACTATTCATGCATTAAACATATGCATGAGCCTTTCTAGAAATAGGGAATATAAATGAGGCTACCAAAATAGTTAACCAGAAATACTTTCTGTACGATGGAATAGAAAAATTTACAAGAGGTGTGCACATAGGAGCTCTTAGGAGCAGATAAATGTAGGCCACACTGTTAAAGGACAGAGCATCGTTGCTTGTGTACGACAGGGTGTTTCCAGCCACCTACAGAGCAGACTGGAGTGCAGTTTGCATTCGTTACATTAATTAAGCAATTTACTGGAATTTAGCATGTGGCAGATTGGCAGGAGGCAAGTTTAACTTGGGTTGTGTGGCTGAGATCCTTTCATTGCGTTGACAACCTCGAGTCTTGCCAACAGAGAAGCACACTCAGTGCATTTCTGCTGGTGGCTTCTGTGCTGAGTCCAACTTAAACAATTCCATTGGGGCCTGACAAAGGGAATGGATAAAAATGAACAGGACCTACGTTACTTGAGCAGTCTGTTGCGGGCAAGATATCCCAAGTCTGTTCATAAGTAAAGAATTTTCATTCAAGGAGTAGTTTCCCTGGGCCAGCAAGAATTCTGTTAGCTATTAGCCCGTAATTATTTTTTTAATATTCACATGGGAAATGTTTCTATTTTTATTGTAGCTGTTTCTTCACATTGTTTTTCTTGATAGGTTTATTGTCTAGGTTATGCTATAGTCATTAGCATTTAAATCTATAGGTTGTTCTGGAGTTACCATGGCCTGTTTGGGAATGTCAGCTCCACAAACTTCCAGCAAATAAGCAATATTGAGACTTCAACTTATGGTTGGAGAACAGCATGAACCCAGCCTACAGCACTATCAAAACCACTTGTTTGGCAAAGCTGCCCTATACTCAAACCTTTTAGACCTGTGTTTGTTGAACCACCTTAAAACAGATCTTTAAGCTTTGCTGTTTCATGGCAGAAGCCTGGGCAAGTCACATCCTCAACCATCTTCTATGTTTCCTTTGATGAATTAAAAATGAGTACTTGAACAAGACCATCAACTAAAAGTCTGCAAAAAAGCAATTCCTTATTCAGGAGTACTTAAGGCTTTTATACAGTTTCACAGGATTGGGGGAGTTTGGGTCTTCGTATCAAGACTACACTCTGACCTCTCTTTTCTTCTGTATTCAAAACCTAATGTCACCCTGCCCAGGATTATGCGGATCTGCTTTTGAGTATCAAGACCAATGAACTGGTGAGAAGGAAAGCTGTGGAGAAAAAAGGCAAATCCAAAATGAGATGAAGCTCCAGTCTCTACTCCAGTTTCCAGTTGTATTTATTCTGGTTTCCAGCAGGCTTCTTTTGGCAAAGACAGATTTACTGCTTGAGCTTTGGCACAGTGTTTCAGACAGGGAGGAGATCTGGGACAGGAGACCACAGTGTAGGAAAATGTACTTCCCATTCAGTTTTTATTAAACAAAAGGATTTCTCCATTGCCTTTGAATGTCCTCTTTCGTGTCATGATGGCTTTGCAAGATGAAATGCCTTCTGTTCTGTGTGTTTGCTGTTGTTCACAAGAATTCTGGAGGCAGCTAAATACATGTTTTTGTCTGTGTATGAATTAACATTTTAGTTTTAGTACATACTACCCCATAATTATACTGAATTGGTTTTGGAGAGTCTGAAAGCCTACCTACTTCCCAAATATAATGGTTTTTGGCTTCTAATAAAAGACAGGTCAACAGTAACACTGAAATCATCCAGAGCAGGGAGTAGCCAGGACCAATTCTACATACTGGGAATTCAGCAGGTTTTGAACTTTTGCACTGATATTTGGTGATTTCTTATCCTAACAGAAAGCACTTTCATTTGTGTCATCTTTATTTTCCTAGAAGCTAAAAGTTGCTCCTGGAGAAAACAGGTTGCAGGATCAAAAGATATAGAAAACCGGCCTTTTTATTCTGTGTCTGCATTTTTATCATCTTCAGGCTCTAATTCAGCTGTGCTGTACATGTAAAAGTGCAAATTCAGAAGGAATAGTTCAAAGTTTGACTTTTGACTTTCAGATCCTGCAGAATTTTCTTCATATCTAGTGAGTTCAATTAAACACCTGTCTGTAGCCCCGCCTGCTCTGTGTTCTAGCACTCTCTCCTACTTTTCCCATTGTCCATGGTATCTTTAATCACTCCATGAGTGGAATAACATTGTTGACGGACGCGCAGCTCAAACTGGAGTATGGTTTTAGTTCAAAAAATAAACCCAGAGAATGTCCTTTTCTTGCCTTTGGGGTAGGATACCACACACACACAGTCTTACCAGAAAAGGAAGTATTGGGAAATTTTGTTTCCTAGAAGAGATATTACAAGCAGCAATAAAACCCGAACCAACACAAAAAGAAAAGCCTGTTTTTGTAATCTTGACTCTCTGTTATGGTGCTCTTTCTCATTAATATTTGGTTCATAGCCAGCACTGCCATGAGGGTTGGGTAAAGTGTCACCGAGACTGCGGGACGCAACCTCTGTCCTTCATTCAGAGCAGGAAAACCACTTGAGCTTCTTTACTAAACAGAAGTGACTTCAACACAAAGCACAGGCACGAGATCCCACCAGAGCATAGCTACGAGCAAAGCTATGGAATTTGATCAGAGTGAGAAAGGATTTCCTTTAGTGGTGTCTGTACTCCATGACAGTGGTTGGGAGTCACTGGCACCACATGCGGGCATTGTGCTGCTCTAGAGAGGAGCAGAGCCGGCTCTCCCTGTGCCAGGAGGAACGCCAGGAGCAGTGCCCTGGTCCAGGAGCCGTGCTGGACCTCCCAGCAAGTGCCTCCAGGTGAGTCTCCTTTGGGCTGTGCTGCGGTGCTCGGTCACGGGTGAATTACTGACATCAGTGTGAGCTGATCTGCAACCAGCAAAGACCTGAGAATGTCAGAAATTCCCATTTCCACCACTGAGAAAGGTTGATTTCCTACTGTGGCGTGGTGAAAATCAGGCATGTTAGGATTGCCCTCCTGAGTCCAGGGGAGTCTCACTGACTCCTCTGCCGTGGTGGGAGATGGAACCTTTCCTGAGCATCCAGCAGCCAGCAGTGGATCATGGACACTCTCTGGCAGGCACCAGGCAGCTGAGCCCTGCCTGCCTCCAGCTAGCACTGACTGCTCCTTGATTTAACCACACCTGCGGGAGCGAAGGAAAGAGCTCAGCCAGTTGTTAGGACACTTATGGAATCCCACAGGACATTTCCACAGAATTGACAACTGTGCTAGTAAGTACTTTTTTGTGTCTGCTCGGGGGACTGCAATGCCTAAGTTACCTGCAGCAGGGACTTCAGGCTTAATAGGCTCAGAGTGCTTGTGCAGGCCATACAATCAATGGGAAGGGGCATGTAGTGTCAGCCTGCAAGATTTACTGTGAACAGGATTGCAGAATAATCGTATTTGGAATGCCTCCATGGATTTTAAAGATGGTGAGCCCTTTCCTTTAACTACATAGGCTATTCAAATCCCT
This sequence comes from Eulacestoma nigropectus, assembly GCA_013397775.1. NCBI lineage: Eukaryota > Metazoa > Chordata > Aves > Passeriformes > Eulacestoma > Eulacestoma nigropectus. The sequence goes on along the minus strand of VZTE01006244.1, from coordinate 634,015 downwards.
GGCTCCACTGGCTTCTGTAACTTCATTGCCTATGCAACTGGTCTATAGCATTTGCTAAGGGGATTCATAAATTTTTTTTAAAGTATCATTTTTTTCTGATGGGTGAAAATACAAGCACCTGTGTAATTTCACAAAATGTGATTTTATTGTCAGAAAAGTGCCACTGATGCATATGGTAACTGAAATGCAAGCAGTGGCAGTAGTATCACTGCAGAGCCACTAAGTTAAGGCATTAAAATAAAGGATGAGGGAAAGTTCAGCCATGACCTTATAAGTGAACGCTCCTCATCATGGGCAAGACTGCTCAGCAGGGTGGGGACAGCGTGGCCTGCCACCAGCTTCCTGCTTCCCAGAAGGGGTTGAACCATGTCCCATTTCCAGCTAGAAGGAGCTGTGACAGGAGCTTCCAGTGGCAGCATGTGCTGTTCATAGGAATTTGGAGGAGCAAAACAGCAGCTCTGGTGGTGCCTCCTCTCCAGCCAGGTTTTCCTCTTCAGGGTGGCTGCAGGCTGCTCCTGAAAACCCTCTGACCTTTTTAGAGTGTGCTGTTTCCAGCTAAGCCATTATTTGCTACTATGGGCATTTTTTCACAGCCTCTGGAGAGAAATGGACCCCTTTGCCTGCCAACTTTTGATGACCAAATGGCTTTCCTGTTTCCCATACTTTAGCAAAACCCTGAGGAGTTTCCCAAACAGCTTCCCCTCTTCTCAACTCCTTCCCCTCTCACTTCCCTCCTCATAGAGATAGTGGGATGGAGACAGAACTGTCAGTGATGGGAGTCTGAGATGTGCCTCAGAGACAGCACTGCCCACCACCCATGGTCTTCTGTATCAGCAGTGTGAGAGTGTGCAGATACTCTTAAGTCAAAATTCTTATTCATCCCATCACAGGAGATGTAGAGTCTGTTCCTTGACCTTTGCCAAGTCACCTCTGAGGCATTGACTTCTGTCTGCCACTGCAGGAACCTCACAGCCTTGCTTGGCCTCTTTTTGGAGCAATGGCCTAAAATCTTGTCCTTCCTATACTCAAACCCCAAGACTTCTTCTCTTTCCTATCTCCCCCACGGATAGGAGGTCTTTAGCACAGGGCCAGCGAGATGTATGAGAAAGAAGCCTGGCAAAAGGTTTAAATTAACTCTAGTGGTTGTGCCAGCTCCTGCAGAACGAGAGTGCCAAGATCCAAACATGGCTGTTCACCAGCATTTGGCACGGCGGTGACATCTTGTCACTGCTATCCTGGAGCACTGAGGCCCACACAGGTACAACGACCAGCTGGCTGGGGCAGGATGCAAAGCAGGGTGGGAATGCAGAGGGAAGAGTGCCAGACTTTTCCCAAATGAAGTCACAGCCCTGTTTCTACAAAATCATCTACTCTAATGTGACATTACTCCTGATTGCCAACAGAATCGAGCCTCCACAGCTATTTACCACTTACACTGAAGTGTCACACAGGTTGAAGCTTCCCTATCTGGGTAGCCCAGTCTGTGCTGGAAATAAAGAGTGTACATAAACTCTCGGCAAAGGAGAAAGCTACTCACTTTCAGTGAAGCTTGGTCCTGCCACAGAAAGCTGCAAGAGTGCTTTGGAGCTAAGTGCTGACTGTTGGGAATGTGCCTAGAGCTGGAGGGAAAAAAACCCCCAACATAAAATAGGAAGTCTGTTTTTACATTTAATTCCTCCTGGGTCCAGAGAAGCAGGGTTTTATACTTTCATTATAAATAAGCTATAAAGCATTTACACAGTGGAATCCATATTCCCAGGTGGGAACAACCTGCAGGTCATCTCTAGTCAACTTTCTCTTTGAAAGCTTTACCGTATCAGACACATCAGTGAACAGTTCATGGGCCCTTTTGTTGCATTCCAGGTTATTCATAGCCCAGTGCCACTCTGCTGTCTTCTCTCACACAGAGGGATGGCCAGACCTTTGATTTCAGAGACTGCTGCAGGGCCTCAGTTCTCCATCCAGATCATGCACATGCATTGTACTGATGCTCCTTTCCCTGTCTGAAAATTTTTTCCATTACCAAAGTCTTCGAAGCCCTTCTAGTGTTTCCCCCTTTCTGAAACACATGGGTCCTGTGTTACTCTGTAGTTGTTGGACACATTGCACCTGTCTGCAGCTTTTATACAGGTGAGAATTCACTGCAACTTCCTACACCAGCTGGAGTTTGGTGCTGTGGCACAGCTTTCTCCTGAGGTGGGTGTTAGGTTTGGCCTTGGTGATGGCAAAATGACATTACCCATTGCCCCAGTATGGCATCTGCATATCAAAAGTACAGTTGAATAAAGTGGTTCAAGAGACATTTTATTAGAGCAGCCACAGAAAAGTAAAAAGTCATGTTTCTCTTCAGACACAGTCCAAACCTGCTATACAGCTGCCATCAAAGTATTTCTTCTTCCTTTGTCCATTACTCTTCAGCAAAAATACAACTGCAGGTATGTTTCCAAAGGAGACCATTTATGTTCTGCCATTTCCAAACTCCAGGGAAGATTAAGTTTCTGAGATTAGTTATATACGAAAAAGGACACTTGAATTTTATGTGCAAGTACAAACTTAAACCAAGCAAACTCTTATTTGTATTTTATTTGCTCTATAAAAAGTCTAGGAATACAAAGAACTTTTAACTGAATATAAAACTCAACATTTTCTTTCCAAGTGTCCATAGAAATACTAGTTTATTTGAAAATAAATATAAAACCTGCAAAATACCTTAATTTGGTTTTGCTAAGAAGCTCTCTCATTATGAAAAGGATGGGGGAAAGGGTGAACTAGTTCCTCTTTATTTCAAGCTTACTGCTTTAATTCCATGTTGCATATGAAGCAACAAACAAAAATTCTAAGGAATGTAAAAAGTTCCTGTGCCTACAAAAGCCTTAATAGTACCACCCTGAGCTGAAGAACAATGGCACTGACATGAAAGGATTTTTTCATTTCTAAGAAATACCTGGCTAAATCAGAGTTCAGGAATACATGCATTCCATGCTCTTTTGCAGGGCTGATTTAGCACAGACCTACTAACCTGAGATGTGCTTCCTCCCTGGGAGACTGAGCTGCAGCAGCTCAGGGCACCCCAGGTGAGACAGTGGGCTGGAGACGGGGCGGTACCTCAGGTCTAGGTGAAAGAGGAGAATCTGCATGAAACAGGGTACTCCAGGTACAATGCTACATTTCATACATTGTTCCTGGCTCACAAGGATCAACTGCAGTCTCCACTAACTACAATCGGTACAAAATTCTGTGAAAATTCTCCACTGAATAAATAGCAAACCCCATTTTTAATACCCACAGAGCATTAAGGTACAAACAAAATTGCTGCTTCCCAGGTTCTTTATCACTGCATCTTTCTGAGACTTGTATCCTAAAGGTTCATTTTTCCAAATGGCATAATTTTGGCAGAGGATGAGGTCAGTGCACTCCCAGATTATGTACTGCCTATCCCTCCTGCAGTATTACAGCGATATGCAGATGCCCAGCACCTCAGAAATCCAGGCTTGCTATACAGCTAAAACAAATGTGCAAAGCATGAATATTACAATTACCAGAGAATTAAAAAAATCTGTCTGCATTCAAAGTAAAAATAAAACTGGGAAATTTCAAAATTTCCTGAGGTGCTCTTTTTGATCAACTAGAACTTTGGCTTCATTTCAATTTAGGCATTTCTTTTATAGTACAATGCAAAATACAAACTACATTGTGAATAATATAAAAGCTTTTTTCCAGATGGGAATGCCAGAACATATCCATTGTTTTTTTTCTCAAGCATATTCTTTAGCAAGTATGATTTTATGAAGAAGTTAATCATCAGTGGAGCTGTATTCTCCAATGGAAAGGGGGGCTGACTTCTTTTTTTTCTAGTAGAAATTACACAGTCCTAGAATTATCAGATTTTAAAGTTCTCTAGTTCTCCTTGAATTTTCCCATTCTTTTTTACAAAAAATTCAATAATGCCCTTTATCATAATTTGTAGTGGAAGTGTCTACTCATGGTAAACCATCTAACTTAGCTCCACTAGGCTGAATGTTGTTGTATGTTTTTTCACGGATTTGTGTACTTATGCAGGTTTTGAAATAAAATACATATTGGTGCTGATGGATGAAAAAGCACAAATGAAATGACATTCTATAAAATCATCAGCTCTGGAGAGATGTTGAAAAGGCAAAGTTCGCTTGTATATCAAAGAATTGATGGCGTGAAACAGCGATCAGATGGAAGGTTTAAAATGAGAAGGGGAAAAAAGGAAGTTTTCCCATAGAAAGAATAATTAAACTGAACTCATTGTGAACAGACACAGAGGAACCCAAGAGGGTAACTGAACTATACACAGCTGCAATTCCAGACACACATTCAGCTTGAAAAAGCTGCTTCAGAAGTCAGGAAATTCAAAGGTAAGTGTCTCACAACAGAGTTTTTTAGGCATCTTCCTCAAAAAGATACTGAGCTAGATACTTCTTCTTAATATGCATTTTTGTTAATAATCTCTTCAATCTAAACTATAAAAAGTGCTGTGCAACATGACTGAACAAACACCGCTGTGAGAAATATTTCCCCCTTGTTTGAGTAATTTGAATTTGTAAGGTAATGTAAGTTTTTGTACTAAATAACGTACTGTGTGCAATTTTCTTTCTTGTAAAGCACTTTGAAGCTTTCAAAGGGCACTCTAGGTTCATAAATAATGTGGTGTTCTTTGCCAGAACTGTAGGGCATTTCTCATAAGTTCTGAATCGTCTTTGCCAGAATTGCAACATGTTGCATGCCAAATCCTGCACACAAATGTTCTACATGTGGCAAATACATATTGGTAAAGACTAGAGGCATGGCATTCCTGGATTTCTTAGAGAGAGTGGGGAAGGGAAAGAAGTGGAAAGGAGTAATGAGGGACAGCAGAGAAAAAAAAAGTCTGTGCATCATTTAAAAAAATGCCAAACAGAAAAACAACCTCCACTCCCAAAACCAACCCCTAACTTGCACTTAATTATTTTCAAAAACTAAACTGTTTGCTGCATGCAGCACAAACTCACAGATACCCCGAGCTAGGTCTTTACTTTTCCTTCAGTCATGGAAATCAGGCCTGTATTTCTTTAAGAGCTGAAGATTCTTCAATGCCAGCCGTTTGTAGGGGTCAGAACATCTGCAATCCTTGCTCCTCTGAGCACTTCCTAACATAAATGGAGAAGTTGAGACCTTGGAGAAGCAGCACAGTCAGCATCACCAGTATTTAACAGTGAAAATGAATCCTCTTCTTCACGCAAAATCGTGACTGCATTTCTTATGCCCAAGGCTACAGGGAATAAACCAAGGCCAATGTTTATAAAGAGTGAACTCTGGCCTTTTTGCAACCTCTGCCACAGACAAGCAGACTCCTACTTCTGGAGTGTGGAAGAGGAGTGTAAAGCAGCAAGACTCAGAAATTCCAACAGGCATTTGGCCACAGAGGTTAGATTGCTGAAGGATACTGTAGATTTAATGTGTCTTTGGTTACCATTTTCTTGATTAAGCACAAACAAATAATGTCAACATTCCTCTATAGTTTGGGCTGAACTGCTGAAGTAATTCAAAAATTTTACCATTCCCTGCCCTTCACTGAATTTTAAGAAAATGGGGACAAACAAACAATTACTAATCACCCAGCAACAACCAGCTAGTTGAAAAGTTACTAAAAGCTACTTAGACCTAATCAGGCCTTAAGCACCAGGATTTGCTAAATGTTTACAAAATAAACTGATGTTAAAACTGAACTCCACATTCTGCAACACTAAATGAACGTTTTGCTATCTGGTTTCTTTTGAGATGGCAAGAAACTACAGTAAAACCTTTGCTGTTGCCAGAATTACACTGCTTAGAGAAAAATATCCTGTGCGTTACCATTTGCTGCCATGATTTGCAGAGATATGGTCTGTACTCTGTATCAGTTTCATGTGGAATTTTTAGAGGTAAAAAGCCTTCTGCAGAGTTTGCAGATTTCTGCATTAGTGTCTGTGTTGTTGCAAAGAGGATCAAGTGGTGCTGGGTCACAAGCTTTTCAAGGAAGTTAGCACATTTTTTCAGGTTCATCTCCTGCAAGGTAAGACTCTCCCCTCCATTGCTTCTGTCTATCCAATAAAAAGCTGATAAACTGTCTAAGAGCAAAACACAGAGAGAGGGGTGAGCGCAGAATAGGTTTTCTAGAGAGTAGAGAGTGAGGAGTAACTGAGTGCTACTATTGCAGCTCACAAGGAAAAGCCTTCCCAGGCACTGCTTTATCGTTTCTTCCGTCCCTTGCGCCAGTCTGTTCTCAAGAACGGTGACCAGGCGGAGCATATCGAAATGGTAATCTGTGTCAACAAACATGACTTCTACTTCCAGTCCTCCTTCTGCTTTGGGAATGATGCAGCGAGCTATTAGGTGATAAAGCATTTCTGTTTTTCCTGTCCCTTCTGGGCCATGGAATTCAATAACATCTCCTGTTCAAAAACAAAGCAGCACGTTGTCAGGTAAGAGCATTTATAGCCCAGTGTCAGTTTCCAGTGTTTTCTGAACCAATACTCACTATTCCATAAACTGAAAAATGCATTTTAGAAAGTTTGATATTAATAAAAACCATTTAAATCCTGGTTAGCATCTACCAAGAGATATTTCAATAAAAGCCTCTAAAGTTAATCAACTGTGAGCAAAGGTTGAAAACCTCTGCCAGCAGCATCTAGGAGACTTCCATCAATAAAAGGTTGACAACTGTATTTCATCTATATCATTACAGGCAGATGAAGGCAGAAGAGGAAGCTGCTCCACAAAAGTGGCTAAGAAACCATCTACACTATGCAAACAAAGTAGAGGACAAAACAAAAAAAATCTGACATATAAGAGGTCATGTGACATAGATGTCACATGCTGCGTGTCACAAGATTCCTACAGGTGAATCTGACTGGTGAAGAAAACACCACTAAGTTTATTTAGCACTTATATTCTACTGTTGTGATAATAATGTGAAACTGCCTCTTTTGACAAGGGAGACTCAGGCATTCCTTCAACTCCAGGCAACGCCTCTGTCTGAAGCAAAGGATGTCTGTTCATAAAAGGATTCAGCCTAATTATCTCATCCATGTGGGTCATAAAATACGTATCATAAAAATTTAAAATGTTAATTAAAAACAGCATTACACTTCATTAGGAAAACAGTTCTTTTGTTGGATGTGAATGCAATATACTCTAAAGCCTTATCCAAAGTCTTCTGATTTCTTGTATTAGAGCAAGACTCTAAAAAAAGTTAATTTATTAGCTGCTCTATAAATTTCTAATTTGAGAAACTGGATTATTTATTTATGACATTTTGGATTTTAGGCAGAAAGGTAAATACACACAGTAAGGAGAATCACACAACTGTAATTGCAGGAAGGTGAGAGATTTCCACGGCCTTGGCAAATACAAATGGTATAACAGCTTTCCATAGGGGGATGTGAGAGTAGAGAATTAACTGCAACTTTTCTTAAACATGTTCATGCCTGCCTGAGTTAACACGGTTTTTCAAGCCACTGCTCAACTTCCAGAGGATGTCCTCATTCACAAGTGCCTATAATGTCAAGCTTGGGATGGGGGGAGCAGGATGGTAGGGAAGAAACCAAGCTCTTTTCCCTTTGCAAGTGTTAAAAGCAATTTACACCTGATGTGACAAGTCTGTCCATTTCAGTGACACTCAGAAATACCATTTCTATGGATTTCTGATAGTTTGAAATTTATTTAAAAGCTTGATTGCCTCCCAAGCCCTTACTAAGCTGTTCTGAATGGCTCCCTCACTTCTGAGATGAAAGATGACTACACTTCCTGGGACATAAGTTTTTATTTTCTCTTCCTGTCCAGAGATCACAGTGTCCAACGCTGACACTTGCTGCCAGTGGCTCTGCTGTCACACAGCCTGTGCCAGAGACATAACCACACCCTGGCAGGGTGAGATACCAGCTTCGAAGAACTCCTCCTCAATGTGCTGGGCAGGTCATTCCCTCATATTTCGTCTCTCGAAATATTTTAGAACAATTGCGTAAGGCAGCTCTTGTTAAGGAACAAAGTGTATCTATTGCCACTGGCTGTGGCACAGAAGTTCTGCCACCCTGACTGGCACTTCTGAATCCACACCAGTAACTGAGTGGGGCCAACAGGCACTACAGACTGTTTCACCTGCCTTAACAGCAAAATATGACCTGTTTGATGCAAAAATTATTCTGGGAAATAAATGCTTCACTTTTTCCATTTGAAGACGTTCTAGCAGGATATCTGTGTGCTGGAGAATATCACTGGATGAGGTTTTTTTATTGGCAGAACTAATAAAACTTATTTAAGTAAAAATTCTAAGTTGAATGACAAAAATCATTCTCAGAGGTTTTTGTGGTGGTGGTTTATAAATGTTATGAACATTGGCAAGACAGCCAAGCACCCCTCAAAGTTTGTTCAACATTGCTGAAAGAGATACACAGCTGCCTTGTAGTTTGACCAAGACACTTGAGTTACTCTGAAAACAGTAACAGCTTGGACTGCAAGAAAACCTCAAGAGAGCCGGGAGTTTCTGTGCCTTCCTGATTATCCAAGAGGCTGCCCACAAGAAGAACGGGTGCAAAACAGGAGCCATTTATAGCAACATCTATAAATGTAGGGTTTCATTGAATTAGCAACCAGGCTGTTACAGTAAGATAAGAGGGGAAATTCATTTCTCTGGATCAGAGAGGACAAACCATGACACAGCAAATGAAGAAGTGAGGCCAGCAACATTTTCAAGAAGCCTCTGACACCCTGACAATAGGTCACAGAAGAAACTGAGTGATCAGGACTAGCATCATCCATTAATGTCAAAACAACTTTGAAAGGAGGATTAGTAAAAAGATACTGTCACAGGATGAGAACAGGCTGAGAGGGAGAGCAGAAACAGACACTAACATGGAAAAAAGTTAATGGGAATTTTTTCTATTAGAATTGGTGTTGGCAGATGTTAAACATATCAGTAGATGAATGTTCCATTAGCTTGGCAAAACATGCAGAAGACAAACTAATTGGGTTAATAAAGACTTAAGTTTGTGAAGATTTAACAGATGGAGATGGATGAGCAGAGTGATTTCACATGAAATTCAGCACTGGTGAATTCAAGAAGTAGGTTTTAAGGAGTCCCCCAACACATTGCCTGGCTCAGGGCAGCTTGAATTGGCCCATTATGGGCAGACTAAAGAGAACAATAGTCCTGCTATGAATGGGCATGCAGGTTAAACTAAATGATGCTGCAGAAATGTAAATATTTATGTAAGATTAATATATTTTAACTGAAACATTGTGCTCAGTCCTGGTCACCAATTTGGTGTTATCTTTTGAATGAGAAGAGCCTTATTTTCGTCTGTAATCAATCCAACAGCAAATGCTGGTTAAACTATTTTCTGACACTGCAGATAAAAACAGGCTGTTGGAATACTCAGCAATAATTTCATGTGTTTCACATCTTAGGCTACCTTGAAGTTCCTGGGCTGGTCATTTACAGTACTGTGCAGAAGCTGTCACTAATATTTATACCATTTATAAGTGAAGTAGAAAGGCCTAATATTTATTCCAAGTTAATGCTGGGTGTCATGCTATTGCTGAACATCAGAGCCTTACACTGACATCCACACCTTCATGCCAGTGGCACAGGGGAAATATGACTGGCAATAGTGGAAGATTATTTAATGCTTGTGTCACTTTTGCTCCATTCCAGAAGAGCTTAAATGGTCTGTAATTAATGTACTTATGTGTTCTTAAATATGCAAGTCCATCATAATTAGAAGCAGTGGTTAGAATATCACATTAATACCTATATTACCTGTCCCTATTTTACAGTACCCTGACATGCAAGTTATGAACACTTAACTAAAATGTAACCTCTGGATAGTTTATTGAAACTTCATATATTTGTTTGGTTTAAATACCATCAGAAAAAAATAATAATTTAGGTCTTTGCATTGCTTTAATCACAGCATTTTAGATGAAGAGCTGTTCAGTACGGACTTCATGGGCAACATATTACAGAATTCCACAGTGACACATTTAAAGTCAAGTTCATGACAAATGGAGAGGTAGGCCTTCAACAGGGACTTAAGACTGAATAATGAGAACACACATCAAAATAACACGTGGGCTCACATGAATACTGTGATATTAAAAGACAAAGCAAAAACGTAATAAAAGGTGAAGTCCATTTACATATATATACAGCTAAACAGCTGAGCTAATAGGTTAGGCAGCTTCATTAATGTCAGCCAAAAAGTATAACCAATACGGGTAATAACTGATACCATTTGTTGAAAGCAGAAGAAAAATACAAGTGTTTCAAAAGCTCAGTACTCTGTTGGCACAGAGAAACCAGCGATGAATTTTAGAAGGTTTCCAGCCATCTTAGAACTGAAGTTCTTGAACAGTCTTTGGACAGACATGAACAACCAATAAAGCTTTAAGAGCAAAGCAGATAATTTGACATGAAATTATGTAATGCTATGGACTGCAGCAAGAGCAGTTAGTGATCCCTAAGAAAACTTCTTAGTCTGTTTGACCAGTACATAACCAGTTTAGTCTCAAACATTTGTTTCTTTTGTGTAAAGTTGACAATAAATGTCAAAAAAATGAAAAAATACCAAACATCCAGACTAAAAGATCAGCATTTTATATTTACGTTTCGAAAAAAATACAGTAATATCTCATCTTCTAAAAAAATTAAGAATTTGAGAGCCTTGTGAAGCATACACCAATTTCACTCCTGGTCCTTAATTCCTTTGTGAGTAAGACAAGAGTTCAGAAATGAGTCTTTAAATATTTTTTTGTGCTCTACTTGCACTGGCTTAGCAGTATTTCTCCACCCTTTATCTTTGTTGTGTCACATTGGAAATTTTCAAGACAGGAATCACGTATTGCTAAAGCCCACATGTGTTCTCAAGTGTGGCAAAACAATACACAAAGAGTCTCACAGTGACTGCATTTGTAGACTAAGCATCATCTCTCATCCAACTATCCTGATTCGTTTTATTGCTTTTTATGCTATTTCTTCTGAACCTTCCATATTTGTGGAGATTAAAACTGCAGACAAGTGTGCTGCTAACCACTGAAGCCCCATACTTGCCCTATGAAATCCACTCACTCATACATAAATTCCACAACAGCAGTATGTCACCTCTTGATCCCTACAGTATGCCACTCATATGCCTATTTTCATATATATTTTCAGTCCTGTGTAATCAGAGTTGTCTCTTCCATTGTGAAATTAATGAAATTTCACACAATCTGGAAAATGAGTCTGACTTCCTGAATAGTGTGTTAATTTCTGTTTAGTTCAGTAATTTCTTTCATTAAAATATCCAACCTTGATCTTAAAATTTCTTGTACTGGTGTCATTGGGAAGTTACCTGTTTTCTCCAATCTGAAATTCTGGTTCATTCACTGAAGGTCTCTATGAGCCATGTTGATCTTGACATTGTAAACTCATTCAACTAATTAGTACCTATGCCCATAATGGAATTGTTTATGAAGTTCTATCTAAGTATAATTAGGATTTTTCAGGCCAAGACTGAATGGCTTGATGACTTGGCTTTATTGAAAAATACTGTTTGTTCATGCCCCTTATCCTAACTTACCCAGACAACTCCGTATCACTGAACTCCTTGCTATTTACTGAACCTCATGTTCTTTGCAAATTTCTGCAGTTATGACTTTGTGGTGGTTGTCTAGACCACTGGCTAAAAAAAACAAACAAAGAAGTTTAATGACAGACTCTAGAACAAATTGCTGTAAAACTATTAGACACTGACCAACGTGCTTGGTATTTACTCACCTACATCTGTGTTTTGATATGCATTAAGTAAATTTTAAGGCCTATTTAATAATGTTTGGAATGGTGAGTTCCCATTATTCCATTTTATCTAGTTTGCATAGAACTATATCAACAATTAAAACGCTGATCTAGGGCAAAATTATTTACTTGCACACTTATCTCTGTTACATTGCTCCGAGAATACTTTTACATGGACATTTTTCCATTAATGGGATAAAGACATTTTTACCATGGACAGGAGATCCCTCCTCAGCAAACAGATAGGGTTCAAGATTCTTCAGAGAACTTCTGCCCTCAAGTCGTGCAAGCAGCTTTTAAAGAAAAGACGAAAAGCCATGCTGTTAACTTAAAATAATGGACCTTGGGAAACAAATTTAAAGGATTCTAAGAACTGACAGTTTTCCATGACAGTCCTATCGAGAGATTAGCCTGATTTTAAAAATGTTTTCATAAATACATATGGAAATGTATAGCCTGGACTACAGCAACAGAAGGATCCAGCCTTACAAACAATGAGCACACAGATTCAGTGGCAATGAGGACTGGATATATGAGGAGAAATAAAGCTTAAAAAGCAAAGCCTGCTCAGGTACATTAGTGAGAGGGATTGCCTCCGGTACACAGCAGTGCTGCCATTCCAAAGAACAAAGGGAAAGAACATCATTTGTAACAACCATCACCTCCAAAAAAAATACTGGCTGAGAGGTGAAACCTTACCCATCATCAATCCCCGAGCCAGCCTCTCTGAGCATTTATAAGTAAAACCATGTGCATTTCACCTGAAAAGTTACACAGGACTCCTCTGGGCTACAATCCTATTATTTCATAGTTACTTGTTCAAACAGAGTATGGATTAAGAATGTTCAAAAGTAATTAGTCACCAGTGCAAGAACTTTTCTAAAGCAAGCTTGAATTTGTTAAGCAAGTTCTCCAAAGCCCCTTGTAAAGTAAGTCCATTGTAAAACTAATTAGTTCAAAGATCATGGACAGTTTCTTAAATTGAGAGGTATTTGCATAGCAAGTAGACAGGTATTCACAAAACCTGTGTTATTAGTAGTTCTGGCACACTGTGTAAAGCAAGAATGAACATTTTCTGGTACTAGAGCTGTTATTCCCTACATGTATTAGCACACATGGGAAAGGACATTATTGGGATGCTCAGTGTCACCAGAGCACGTACCCTGGTGCCAAATACAACCCTCTCCAAGACAACTAGCTGTCATTTAAAGATCTGAATGAAACAAATCCTGTTCAGTTTTATCCCATCCTCAAGACCAAATGAGCAGTGAGCACACACCTTCAAACAACTGCTGCCTTCTCTTGCTTTCCTCTTTGCCACATCCATGAGTAACATTTGCTCTGAATTGTCTTAAAAGATCTTTGAACAGTTGTGTATGTGTGTGTTTGCCTTTAACAGTAAAATAAAACTCCATTAAATGGCCCTGAATTTATTTCAAGTGGTCACAATGGGAATCTAACTGTGACATTTCCATTGACATTTTAAGAGTCCCTTCCATTAACAAAATGTCAATGTGTTTGCCTTGGCCTCCTCACACGTATCCAGGAGAGTTTTCTGACTCGCCCTCTGAAGGGCCAGAAAAACACTCGAATTGATCTTGCTCTGGATCAGCAGATCCTCCCGTTACACTTCACACATTTGTGCAGCACAGAAAACACTCACACGGTGAACTCCTGGGAACCAGCAGGGTTCCATGATCTGGATAAAGCAAAAATCCAGATGGACATACGTACACATGAATACAGGAACATAACTTGGGGCACGTAAACCAGTAGCTCTCAACTACCAAGAGGGCTTTGGCAGACCCTACATGTGCAGCTCTTCTGTGCAAGCAGCTGCCAGGGCCTGGCCCTGGCCTTGGCCCCCAGCAAGCAGAAGGACCACGAATCTCTCACCCCTCCATTGGCAGTGGAAGTTGAGAGAAAGAGGAAAACCACCACAGGCTGCTGCTTTCTGATGCTCTTCACTTCTTAGCACAGGAAGCACCACTGTGGCACTCAGGGATAACAGGGGCTCAGTGATGGGCACTGCTAGGGCCAGCAGTCACAACTATTGCTGGCCTAAACACATTTCTGCAGCCCCTGCTCCTAAATTAATTTGTACATTAACGAATACATCCTCTACAGTTTATTTTTTCTGGAAACAGTGAGCCCCTGTCTCCTCTTAGACTACCAACTCTTTAAGTTTGCTGCGAGAGCTTTGGAAACACACAGTAGATTGATTGCTATCATTTAAATATGAATCTGCAGTTATTTAAATGACAAGTTTATATATTAATTTTAAATAACTACAGGTGCTTTCTCTGAGCACTGCTCATGTAGGTAATTTATGGTAATTTGCTGATGATAGCGCACCTGTGTTTTTATCAAGCTTGTATTTACTTCCGAGTTCTGAAGCAGAATCTCCAAAGGCACTTGCCTCATTAGTGCCATGCTGGGAGCAACGGGGTTCCTGGCAGAAACAGCCAACAATTTTCCTTCAACTCTCACAAAGGTTTGTCCACACTGCAGCAGAAGTGATGGTAGCAAAGCTGAGATGAGACACTACGCAGGCATCCCTCACCTCTGCCCACATTACAGACAGGGACAACACGGGCTGTTCCAAATGGAGCAAGAGCTACCTTGGCTCTGTTCCAGGAGAGGCATTTCCATTTTCCCTCCTCACGTTCTTCTGGAAAATGAGACGGGAAGAAATCTACAGCATGTAAAGGGAAATCTGGAGGGTGAATGTCAGGTGTCCCAAGCTTTGTCACGGACAACGTACAGAACACAGCAGTACAGCACCACTGGAGAGAACCTTGGAGTGGAAAGAGCTTAGAAAAAAATCCCAAGTCAATTTCAAATCCCCTATTAGAGACTTCGGATTCTGTAATCGAACTGTAGGTGCTCATTTCTTCCTCCATAAGCCTCTCTTCATCTTTTGCACAAAACACCACTTTTAGCAACCTGCTAGTCATAGGTCCTCACTCTTAGGTGTTCTTTGGAAATGTAATTATAACAGCAAGAAACTGCACAGATGTGCAGTTACATGGAGAAAACAAGCTGTACAGCAAAAGTTCAGCAGCAGCTGGGTTAAATGTAATTAATGACAGAGCTGATGGGACTCAAATACTTCAACTATGCCTTTTATAATTTATTGTCCTTTTAATAAACAAATATGCACATGGACAGTCCCACTGACTAACGCAAGATGTGCTCATACTCTGTTGGTTTCAACAGAGCTGTGCATCAATGGAAGCACACACATAGGTCTTGTCAGGAACGGGAGATTACTTCATTAAAATGTTAAAGAAATTCAAATTAAATACACCAGCTCTGCTGCAGGCTGTGAGCTAACCTACAGGCTATTTACACATACAAACCTATCTCGAGTACTAGACAAAATTTAATTCTCAACCACTATAACCGCTCTGACTGAGCTTTTGTAAACTTTGGGCATGAAGACATATGCAAGCTATTTATCATTACTTTTATTTTGATATACCAAAGGTGTTTTGCAAGAAGTCCTAATTTGTTGTATTAATTATATTTAATAATAAAAATACAACACTGCGGTCTCAGTTTAACTCAGTAAAATCTGACTTTACGCATGAAGCTATTTGAGGAAGTATTGTTTTAAATTAAGTGTTCTGTTTCAAGCACTTTTACAATTTTTTTCCTGGACACTGTATTCATACACTGACCTCTCTTAACCCATTGGTTGTCAACTCCTCCCTTGTTCCAGGTTGGATATCCATCCACTGCAGCCAGTTGATGCCATGTGCATTCCCTGTTGGCATCACTCATGTGGACAAATAAATGCATTTACCCCTTCATTCGTGTCTATTTGCTGATAGTGGACATCTGGTACTAATTTTTTTTTTTTAAATGTCAAAAGGGCTTAAGAGCTGAAGTCCCCCTAAAAACCACACAGAGCTTTAACAATAAATAAATTTTATCACACTTCTGTTTTATCTCAACTATTCAGCATATTGTGGTACAGGTACACACAAATGTCCAAGAAATTAAGGTGCTGATTGCAAGCAGAAGTTTCTAACATATAAACCATCCAGAAGGGACAGAAACCCTAAAAAACAACAGAACAAAACCCGGAAACTCAAATCTTTTCTCCTAAAGAGGAGGAAAGCAATTCCACCTTACATACTGTTTATTTATAGAACCATAAAGTTGGAAGAGACCTTTAAGATCAAGACCGAACCTTTAAATCAAACCTTCCCCACAGGTCTTCTTCCTTAGGCATCCCCTCCAACGCTTGGGAGGGGAGCGCGAAGGGAATGTTTATAAAGGAATTACCGAGACACCTCAACCAAGCTCCCCCCGTGCCGCAAGAAGCGCCCAGGGCAGGAGCCCACCCGCATCCCGACACAAAGGCAGGACAGGGACCCACGGGCCCCTGATCCCTCCTGGATCCGCAGGAAATCCACCGGGAAAGCCTCCGCGGCGTTTCGAGGGGCGGAACTCCCTCCCTCCCTCCCTCACACACACACCGCCCCCTCAGAAGGCCCCCAGGGTGCTCCCCC